>JARHVA010010984.1:0-70000 GCA_037957365.1 Torreya grandis
AATAATTAACTGTCACACAACAAAGATTATATTGATGTATTTCACATAGTAGAATATAATTCCTGATCTAAAACAAAAATATCACTCATAAATGCCTTTATAGGATTATTAAATCACATTAAATATTTATTGACTCTCATACAATCCTTTATGAACTAATACAACTCTTTATTTTGATCATAGAGAGTTGTGCTTCTTCCCAACTTGTCTCTCCCAAAACTATCTCAAAAAAACATTATTTATTTCCCTCATGTATTAATATTAACATACCCAAACTCATGGAGTGTATCTTAAACTTACATGATCTCCACATAATGTATAATAGCTAGGCAACTTTCAGTTTTTAAGATCTACACCTAACTGTCAATAATTTTCATAAACTATTAGGTGACATTTCAGGCAAAATGGTAGTTATAAAAACCATCGTAAGTTCTAGATAATTGATATAATAGATATTAAATTTGAAACACACCTCATAGACAAAATTTTTAATTACCCCTCCAAAATTAATCACCTAAATCTTATCATGCATTACCACAGGTTACTGCAAGTAAATAACAACTTTGCTAAATGATGCAAACCATAGATGGCATTTCCAAGAAGAGTGGTAGTTATTAAAACTTATACAAATTTAACTATGTATGTCTAAATTATCCAAAATTTTAAACATATTAATATGATTACATTTCTTATAAACCTAATAAATTAGGTAACATACTTATTACCTCATCTCTATCAAAAGGTAGGGAACCATCAGGCTATACATATGCATTTTTATGGCTAAGTGACAGTTACAAAAATTGGCATAACTTTATCTCCATGTATATAATTGATCTAAAATTTGAAACATTCCTTATAGAATAAATTTTATAAAATTAATACAAATTTGGTAACTCAAATCTTACCTCATCTATACCACACATTCATAAACCTTCTATAGAATGAGAAGATACATCTTCTATCAAAATTATAGTTTGTAAAAACTATCATAACTTTTGCCTCGTATATACAATTGATCTAAAATTTGAAACAAAACTTTTTAACTACATTGTATAAAATTAATCAAAATTTGGTAATATAATTCTTACTGCTACTAAACTATAAGGTCATTAACCTTCTACCTAGTGACACAAGCATAGCTAAAATAAATAACCAAAACTTTTCCATGGTAACTCCAAATGCTCTAAATTTTTGTTGCATAGGTAGTAAGTGTCATGTACTAATCCTCCACCAAGTTTTATAAACTAATTCCTTTGACAATATTACCATAAGTGATGAAACCTTTTGTCAATGAAATATCTCATATTCCTACATGGTGACTGCAAATGGTCTAAAATTTTGTATTAAATGTTTTAAATATCATGTTCTAAGTCTCCACAAATTTGTAACATCTAATTAATTATATAACATAACCATAAGTGAGGAAACCTCCTACTATTGTAACAATTGGTAAATCTCCACGATAGCTCCAAATGGTCTGAAAATTGGTAGAGATGTTTTAGCTATCATATGTTATAACCACACAAACTTTCATCAACTAATTCATATATGCATTTAAGAACCATTTCAAACAAGTTTTTATGACTGAATAATCCCCATAGACTAATAGAAATAGTAAAAAAAAATTGCACTTTCCACGACAAAGGAATAATTTTGCAACATCATACCAAGAAGTAAACAAGCTCACACAAACAATGTCATAATAAAAAAAAACACCACACTTTTTTTGTTGATGCAAGATTGCACAAACCCTAATATGTTCTTGCATCAAACACTCAAGGTTTATAAAATGTGAACTCCTGCTCATATAGATGGGATAAGTAGAAACACTACTATTTAGGTCATGAGGCAAATAAACCATGGCATTCCCCTCCAAAATATCAAGTAATTAAACTACTTTTTCTATTTTTTGTGCCATTTCCAAATCCTATATGTTGGTTTTCCTTCTCTCCTCTTCATATTTATACTCTTTCTATTACTCCTTGTGGGATTTGACCACCCACCATTATATCTCTTCTTTGAGGGATTAGACCCTCCATCATATATCCTCATCCACCAAAGGCATAACCATATCTCAATCAACTCACATGTGGGTTAAAATCCACTCTCATTCCTCCACCATCATGAAGATGTTATTTCACACATCTCACTCTCCGATTTGGACTCATACCCATCATAGATCAACCACCTCATCCTAAACACATTTTGTATTTGTTCACACATTGTCAAACCAATTCTTGCATCAGTCACAATATCATAAACTACCATTTATATATACTCTCTCATGGCTACAATATCATCTATCACTCTTAATCTTAACACAATTGAATAAACATACACTAGGGCATCCAAATAATAGCCATTATCATCTAATATAACCTCAAGGATAGTCCTTACCTTATCATCCTTCATTGTTCACATTTATATAGCAAGCAGTCTCTCTATATTAACTAAAAATTTATCTTCTTATCCACACGCTTGGGCTACCATACACATCAACAACTCCTTCAAATTATTGAGCTCAATCAACTACACTCTCCACACCTAAAATATTAAGTTCCTCCACACATACTATGATTGATCTTAAACTCAGTTACACTCTCTCATCCATCACCATGCTACAAGCTTTCTCCATGTCAATATTTGGCTTCTCAAAGCCTTTACCATCATTCTAACCCACTCTTTAGGACAATATTCAATTATTTTCAGAACAACTCTTCTTCCACATAATATTGAAACTAAATATTTACCTACACATATCTTCAAGAAAAAACTTGTTCCCATTATCTATGACATTCCCTTATCTCCATATCAGCTTAAGACACTCCATATTGATTGAAACATCAACACCAACCAGCTCTCCATCTATTACTGCCATATCAATCACTTGGTCTATTTCTTCACTTTTCCTCTCATACCAATGAACATGTTGGAATACTCCACACTTAGTCCTCTTATTATCCACTTTATCTATATCTAGACCTACACAATATACAAACATGGTAAGAAAAATAATAGTTCCCTCATTCACCTTAACAATCATTCCATCATGTTGCAAGGAAATGTTATCTAACTCCTCTTCAATGCTAGCATGTTGCTCAAGATTCTCACTCTCATAATGGATTGAAAATATCCCATCCTCAACCACACTCATGGTTATTTTTTACAACTCATCCATACCTCTATTTTTATATTATTCACATGGTTAAACCCTTCCAATCATCTCATTATGTGCACTTTCTTGCATAACTTCTACATCTAATGATTCTACCATGGAAACATCCAACTCTACTTGGTTGCTCTCTTCCTCTATCTTTAACTCTTCATTACTACCACTTTCCTTAAAATTCATTATTTAATTTATAGAAACATTCTTTCCTTGGTTGTACTCAACTCTACTAACATCTAAATTAAAATTGTCAAGCTCACTACCATCATGAACCAACGTCAAATCAAAATTTTCCCATTCATGGGTATTCACAATCACTTTCACATCATTACACCATGGGTCTCCATCTTCCAATTCAATAAATATAAAATCCCCATAATATTTCACAAGGATTTCATCCTCCATGTCATGATCATTACTCACATACACACCATTGTTTTAAAAATCAAAACTAGGCTTTATATATATAATCCTTTCCTTTGTGTTGCCTTTTAAAATAAACTACTCATTGATGCACCTATGTAACTTCGTGATACTTATCAAAGTAGTATTTGTCTATTCACATGATAGATCCCCATATTTATTACCCCTCTTATAAATATTTTTCTCAAGAACACTCTCAAGCCTCTTCACATGAAGCTTATTCAACCATCCTGATAGTAATTTTAGGTGTACAAATCGACCCAACATTTTGGAATTCATATGTTCCCACTTAAAAACCTTTCACTTACCTTTTCATTGTCTACTCAATTGGATATATTTATAATATACCACTACAAATCCAGTCAACCTCTTACATTTATCCTTCACCCGCATAGGGTCAACAATAATTATCATTCACAAAATACATCTCTATCTCAAATATCCAAGTTATGAGCTTTTTTGAACTTTCATTTCCATAAAATAGAAAAATGTCATTCAAGGATTTACCTTTTTTCTTTACCATAACATTTGTTGGTCTCATTTCCTCTACTTATTGGCCTTTATCCAAAGAATCTATCCTCTCTTATAGGTATAACAATCCCACAATTAACTCTTCCTCATCACCATCACATGCAACTATATTATCGTAACCATGTGTAGCTTTTCCCATCACTTCCAGTCTCTCTTGAAACACTTTCAACATCTCTATCAACTCATCCATCTAATGTTATGTTATATTATGTGTCATATATTACCATTAATCAATAATATCCTTTATAATAACCTAAAATAGACTCCATATTGATTGACTCAAAACTCCTTCACACTTTTTCATGACTTCACGCACCTATAACCACCTATGTAAGCTTCTCAATAGCTTGTAACCACTAGTAGACCTCTCTCTCATAGCCTACCATAAATAATGAGGACTTTTCACAACCAAAAGGACACTACCTTACTCTAATATCACATAGTGTAAGCAAAAAGAGAGGGATACCAATTAAGGTATACCTTTACCACCTATGTTATAAGGGTTTTGACATCCATGGACACTCATGCAGATTTTGTCAAATAATTAACTATCACACAATAGAGATTATATTGATGCATTTCACACAGTGGAATACAAATCATGATCTCAAACATGCATTCACACATGTCTCTATGGGCTTATTACAACACATGAAAGAGTTATTAACTCTTTTATAGTCCTTATTGAATCGATACAACTCTATTCTACTCCTGAAGAGTTATGTTCCTTCCTAGCTTATCTCTCCTAAAAATCTCTCTAAATAAACTTCCTTTATATCCCTCCTATATTATTATTAAAATACCTAGATTCATGTGTTATCTATTAAACTTAATTATCCTCCAAGTAATTTACAATAGTTAGATGACATTTAGTTTTCAAGATTCACACATAATTATCAGTAGCTGTCAGAAACTGTTAGGTGATGTTTTAGTCAAATAGTAGTTAGAAACACTACCATAGTGTATATTCATGAATTTTGGGGACCAAAAAGTGGACATAATTCTACTTCCCCCCAAAAAATGTTTCATGTACGTATTTATTAGAACTACATACGTGATTCTTAAAGTTAGCCTTGGTTATTACCGAGGCTAAACCCCATATGCAAAATAACTGTGTACCCTATTAATGTATTGTAATTGATGTCAATAGAGTTTTCTCATTGATATTATGATAATTTTGTGTATGGTAATTTATTTCAAGTTTATCAATGTCAAATTTGATGATGTCATGAGGTACCTAGTGATGGATGGCATGAAGAGACCTTATGAGAAGGTGTGAGCATGGTAACTTGGAAGAGTGTAGTGATGAGAAGAATAAAATGAGTGTGGTCCTGATCATTATGAATATATACATTCCATTATTTTATAACTATGACTTGAGAATCCTATTAATGGTTTGAAGACATTAAGATCAAAGAGATTTGAGAAGGCTTCTACATAGGATGTATAGTTTTATGCATGAAGGAGCATGGTGATCTAGTGAAATAGATGCACAGAACCATAAAAGTTTGTAAGATGTTGTATAAGAATTTATATGAGCCATTGGAGTGCTCATGAGTGTTTTAAAGTAAGCTTATAGGGGTAAGACCTATAAACCTAACATGAAACTAGACTGGCTCTAGACTCTGTCTGACCTAATGAGGGGTCATGTGATGTTGTCAAGACCTATTAAGGATGCTAATTAGTATTAGAGAATTTGATAATTTTCTTTAGAATGTGAGTAAGGTGTAAAGTGTATGAATAGTGGATATAAGGTCGATTTCAAGGCATATTATGACTTGTAGGTCAAATGCCTAGAGAGCAAAGACAGAGATGGTAGCCTATTAAGGAATGAGATTAGTTTTCCAAGATAAGATTACAAAGGTGAGTATGGATAAAGTTTTTAAATTTTTTTCAGGTGTGTTCATGTTGTATGAGTTCATGGTTTGAATAATAAAAATTGAAATACTATTTTGACGTCTCTAGAATATTTAAAGTAAAGGTTTTCAAGCTTGAGAGACACTTTTTGATGCTTGTTGGAACATGTGATTATTTCATGGGAAGATGAGCTCTTGGGGAGAGATTTAAAGGGTATTATAAATTATTTAAAATCATTAGAATTTAGTTTCAGGGGTATATCTTTATGAACAAATGTTAAGAATGGAAATAGGCCTAAAACCCTTATTGTGACCTGATATGGGAAATATTGATGGAAATGGATTATAATAGATTGTATGACCTATTTTTATGATTGGATAATGTATTTTACTCTCCAAATAACCTTAAAATATTATTGGTTTGTCAAGTGAGTGAGTAGACTGCATAAAAAAGTGCTTGTTTCTTAAAAATTTGGTATATTAGATAGATTTGACCAAGTCAAAGTGTGCAAATGGATAAAATTCAAAGTGTGAGACTTTTATTTAATATTAATGGTGATTTATTGATAGGTTAAAATATTTAATTTAGATAAACTAATCATGAAATTTGACCTATCTCTAAAAAGCCTAATGGTGTAGATAGTGAGAAAAACCAAGCAGAAGTGAGAATGAGATTATGGATGTGTTTCCACATATTAAGGATGGATCCAAATGCATTGGGATTTTTTTAAATACTTATAATACATTTTAATGTTGGTTATATTTTTTTTAGGTCAATGAAAATATTTAAAATGTTGCTCATCAGTTGACCTATCTAGTGCATATGAGACAGTGAAGGTGTAAGGTTATGGCATTGGTTTGTAGGACCAATATTATCACTTGACCATGGTATCTTTCTATCTTAGGGTTACCTAATTATCTCATAGGATCATCCACATGAATCAATAGTCTTTTAAATTATCTACACAAGATTTGAAATCCATTCTCACCATGACTGTGTTTGAAGGTAAAGTAACAAATCTAAGTAAGCTAGTGGAAGTGATGAGGTGGAAGCTCTCTACCATTATATGAAGCATCTAATGCATATATTTTTATCATTTAATAATTAAATTACCTATATTTTCTTTGAATATCTTGTAAGTTAATATAAGTTGTTGGATCATTTAATCCAAACTGGCTTGTCTAGTTGAGTAAGAACTATGAAAGAGGTCAACAAATTGGTCTACAAAACCAATAGTTTCCACTATATATATATATATATATATATATATATATATATATATATATATATATATATATATATATATATATATATATAATTTTTTTCTATATGTCACATATTAACTATGAATGTGCATAATAATTCTTGGAAGTTTCCTTATAGAATCTGAAAACAACATTCATCAAGACTATACTTTTAAGGATTCTAGCAGTTTTTTGTATGGTAGTGAAACTCATGTTTTTGAGTCATTATGTCTATTTTGGAAGTGATTCAAGAATATGATGGCATTTTAAATATATAATTTTATAATTTTTATGCATTATTAGTCATTTTAAGTTCCATTTCAAGTTTTGGAGGTCTAAGAATGTATGAATGGCTTCTGAGGTGTAATGGTAGACTTGAGTAAGCTGAGTGAAGAGTTATTCTTAAACCAGTATGTCCTGATCAGAGCTATACCAAGAATTTGGTGATGCTAAAAATATTCCATGGGATCTTATACATTAATCTTTAGTGTTTAAAATTTCCATTATATGTGATATAAACCTAATCCTTCATGACCATGTTTTGAAGCTTATTGTCAGTTCTGAATAGGCTACTTACAGAGAAGGGTTTGGGTGTTTTCTCTTTGAGTTGTGATGTATAATAAACATGGTGATGAATCTATGATCATGAGTCTTATATTTATATTTTTTTTTCATGGTTTGTTATCAATTTTTTTTCATGCTTCAATTATTCATGAAAGACTTTCTGAGTGTGCATAAACCTAATATGAACAATATTAATGGTGGGTTCCAAGTAATAGTTTGAGCTAAAAGTATTTATGAATATATGATTATATTATTAATGGTATATTTAGGTGTAATATTATATTTTCTTGTAGTGTGAAGTGTTTTAATGTTCTCTAAGAAGATAAAAGGGTAGCATATACCAAGTAGGCCTAATGAGAATAGGTCTCCATGAGACCTAAAGAAGGAATACAACCTATTAAGCTATGGCCAACCTAATGGATTATTTTATTAATGTTTTAAACATGTTAAAAGACCTATTTAAAGTATAATACAAGTGTGAAATAGTGTATTTCCAACAAAGGTATGTGAGATCAAGTAACTTGTATTAATACAAGACTGGTTAGGCCTATTTGGGTGACAGGAGAAATTAAGTGAATGAATTCAATAGATGACTATTATAAGGGGAAGAGTAGAGAGGTAAGGATGAATATCAATCCATAACACATATTAATATGATGACTATCTATGATTCTTAATGAAAGGGATCAAATAGTGAAGTAGTGATTAGTATAAGAATAAGGGCTAATTGGCTAGCTGAGTGTGTGTAGAAATGAAGCAAATAAGAAGAGGATTGTGTGAGCTTACACAAGTGATGAAACATATAAAACTAATGATATAAATTATTCATAGACATCTACAGGGTTTCATGATTACTTTCATGCCAATTTCAAGCCATAAAAGTGCTAATTAAGCAAAGAAGGTAAAGGATAGTTTTTGTTTGTGTGAGAGGTAAATTTGAGTGTGATAGAGCAAAAGAAGACCATCATCAATTTTGAGATGGAAACAAGAGCAAGGTGTAAAATTTTAGAGTGTTGATTGATTTGATGCTTGATTATTAAGGGCATTTAATCCTCTTATCAAGTTATTGATTGCTAAATTCAAGTTGGTGCTTGATAAATTTAGGGGTTGGTGCTCCTTGTTGGGTTGGTGCCCAACTAAATTTGATTCATGGTCTTATAATAAAAGTTATCCAAGCTATATTTCAATGGTTTTTATTCCCATTTAGGGTTTCCCACCTACATCTAGTGATTTTGTGTTATTTTTTCATGTATGGTTATTATGTTACTTTGATGGTTTGACATTGATTATATAATGATTGCTCAATGAAAGATTAATGAGGATTAAATGATTATTTTAAAATTTCACTGATTCACCCCCCTCTCTCATTGATTTTGATTCCAAAATTTGGTATCAAATTTATTCCTTTGATAGAGGCCTAATAGCATAAAGTTGATCCTAGTAAGCACAAGCTTAAAATATAATGGTCTGCCAAAGAATAATGGTATTGGTAGAGTTGATTGAGAAGAAGAAGGATGACAAGATGAGTCATGCTCAACTCATAAACCAAGGTGAGTTGTTTTCTAATTTAGGACATAATTTAAATTTTAAATAATGTCAAAATTATTCTTTTCTAGCTCAGAAGGATTATGTATAAGCTAATTCAAAGGTCAAGCCTAAGTTGGCAGTCATGTCTAGAAGGACATTAAAGAATTTTTAGCATTATGAGAGTATGGATATTTTGGAATATCTTACACTTATGTTATTCTAAATTCCCTATAAAAGGGGTGACTCCATTAGGCTTCATGGAGACATTCATCTATAAGAGGAAGCATGGAGGATGCTTTTTTAGCTTTGATAGGTATTGTAAGAGAAGGTATGAAGACATGTTGAGAGATGACCAAGTCTAATCGGAAGTATATATTATGACAAGCTTATGGTCATTAAAGGTATGTAATGATTTATATGTGAGATAAAATTAAAGGTCCAATTGTATCATAGCTACTTGATTGATGTTGTGTTGAGGTTATAACATGGACATAATAGGTCAAGGCATCAAGGTGTCTTGCAAAGCCTTGTTCTAGGCCTTGTAAGAAGGTATGTCAATGTAACATGGTGAAGTGAGTGAGCCTAGGTATATGATAAGTTGTGTTGCATTATATGGGCCTAAGATTCAAGTGTATAATCCTTCAAAAGTATAGTAAGGTATAACTTTGAGGACAAGTGCTTAAGTAACCTAAGCATAGCCATATAATGAAAAGATCTTGTATGAAAGGCATAAGCTTGGTTACATGATGAGATAAGGTTGTATAAGGATGTTTAACATTGTTAAATCATGAGAATGATTTTATAACATAATAGTGAGATGTTGATCATGATAGTAAAGCATTAAAATAATGCATAAAGGCATAAAAGGATATTTGAAGATGCTTGAGAATGTATATGAAGCATTGGAGACACTTCTTTATCAGTAGAAGCATGAGGTTGTAGTCAAAAAGGATTCATCTTGAGAAGATATTTGTGGTGTAAAGTGTGTAATTTCTTAGTTTGTGAGAGTTATTGAATATGGTTGGCCATCAAGTAGTCTTGAGAGAAATTATAAGCTTATAGGGAGCCAATATTGTTCCTAGAATAGGTGTATAATGCTAAGAAGGTATACAAAGAAATAGAAACATATTAGATGTTGTTGATAGAACAAAGGGCATTATGAATGTTTGATCAAGAAAATAAAGATGGGTATTATCCATCTTTGTGACATCAATGTGCATAAAGAAAGCTTAGGGTGAGAAAATGTGTTTATAGAAGTTGCACGAGTGTTTTTTAGTTTTTTATTATTTTAAATGAGGTATGCATGGAGATATGGGGAGAATGATTATATAAATCTTCCTAGACCCATATTCCACTTTGTCATTAATGTCAAAGGGGGAGAGAGAATTTAGAAATAAGGAGAGAGAGTTCTAAAAGTATTTATAAGAGTGGTTGTCATCAATGACAAAGGGGGAGATTATTGAGATGTTTTCATTAATTTCAATAGAGTGTTATCATTGATATCATAGAATTTTTTCTATGATCATTAATTTCAAGTTGATTAATTTCAAATTTGATGATGTCATGAGGTATCTAGTGATGGATGGCATGAAGAGACCTTGTGACAAGGTGTGATCATGGTAACTTAGAAGAGTGTAGTGATGAGAAGAATACAATGAGTGTGGTCATGGTCAGTATAAATATATACATGATATTATTTGATAAGTATGACTTGAGAATCCTAGTAGTGGTTTAAAGATGTCAAGATCAAAGAGACTTGAGAAGGCTTGAACATAAGATGTATAGTATTGTCCATGAAGGAGCATGGTGATATAGTTAGATGGATGAACAGAGGCATAAGATGTTATATGATTTTGTTTAATAATTAATATGATGCATTGGAGTACTCATGAGTGTCTCATAGTAAGCCTACATGGGTAAGACCTACAAACCTAGTATACAACTAGGCTAATTCTAGACTTTACCTGACCTAATGAGGGGTCATGAGGTGTTGTCAAGACCTATGAAGGATGATATGTATTGTTATATAATTTTATAAGTTTCTTTATCATGTGATTAAGGTGGAGATTACATGAACAGTGGCTAGAAGGTCAGTTTTAAGGCCTACTGTGACCTGCAGGTTAAATGCCTGGAGATCAAATAGAGAGATGGTGGCCTATTAAGTTATGAGATTAGTTTTCCAAGACAATATTGAAAAGGTGAGTATGGATAAAGGTTTTACATGTTTTTTAAGTGTTTTCATGTTGTATTAGGTTATGGTTTGAATAATAAAGATTGAAATACTATTTTGAAGTCTCTAGAGCATGCTTAGTATAGGTTTCCAAGCTTGAGAGACACTTTTTGATGTTTGTTGGCATGTGTGACTATTGAATGGGAATCTGAGATCTTGGGGAGATATGTAAAATGTTCCTATAAATAATTTCCAATCATTAGGATTTGGTTTTATGGGTAGATCTTTATGAACAAACATTAATAATTAAAATGGGTCTAAAACCCTCCTAAAACCCTCATTGTGACTCGATATGGAAAATATTGATGGAAATGGATTAAAATGGATTTTATGACCTATTTTTATTATTTTATCATGTATTTGACTCTCTCATACACCTATAGGTATCATTGGTTTGTCATGTGAGTGGGTGGACCTCATAGAAAAGTGTTTATTTCTTATAAATTTGGTATGGCAGACACAGTTGACCAAGTCATAGTATGAAAATGGATGAAGGACAAAGTGTGAGAATTTTATTTCATATTAATGGTGTTTTATATATATTTTATATTCCTCAATTAATCTAAAATTATCATGCAATTTGACATATCGTTAAAAATCCTAATGGCGTAGATAGTGAGAAAAACTAGGAAGAAGTGAGAATTATATTAGGGATGTGTTGTCATGGATTAGGGATAGATCTAGATGCATTGGTTTTTTTTTAAATACATATAATACATGTTCATGTTGGTTATATTTTTTTTAGGTCAATGAAAATATTTAAAATGTTTTTCATAAGTTGACCTATCTAGTGCAGATGAGATAGTGAAGGTGTAAGGTTATGAGATTGGTCTGCAAGACCAATATTGTCACTTGACAATGGTATATTTATATATGATAGTTACCTAATGATAACATAGGATCATCCACATGAATTATTATTCTCTAAAAGTGTCTACACAAGAGTTGAAATTCATTCTCACCATGATTGTGTTTTAAGGTAAAGTGATAAATCTGAGTAAGCTAGTGGGAGTGATGAGTTGGAAGATCTCTGTCATTAGTTAAATCATCCAATGAATATATTATTAATTTTTAAATACTTAAATTACCTATACATGAATTTTTAAATATTTTAATTTAATTTAATAGGTTGTATCATTGAAGCCAAAATGGCTTGTTTGGCTGAGCAATAACTATGAAAGAGAAAGTCAACAAATTGGTTTACAAGACCAATAGCTTCCACTAGATATTGTGATATATCTATTATATTATGTTATATAGATCACATAAGAAATATTCATGTTTATAATAAGTATTTTAATTTTCCTTATAGGAACTGAAAACAACATTCAACAGGGTTATGTTTTTAAGGATTCTAGTAGTTTTTTGTATGGTAGTGAAACTAGTGTTTCTGAGTCATTATGCCAAGGTTGGAAGTGACTAAATAATACAATGGTGTTTTAAATATATAATTTTATAATTTTTACTCATTATTATTCATGGGAATTTTCATTTCAAGTGTTTGAGGTCCAAGAATGCATGACTAGTTTTTTAGGTGTATTGGCAGACTTGAGTAACCTGAGTGAAGAGTTATTCTTAAACCATTGTCTTGAGCATAGACATAAAAATCATGTGGTTATGTTATATATATAATTTAAATTTTCAACACTATAGATGAATGTATAATATAACATGGAATATATATATATATATATATATATATATATATATATATATATATATATATATTCCATGTTATATTATACATTCATCTATAGTGTTGAAAATTTCAATTATATATATAACATAACCACATGATTTTTATGTCTATGCTCAAGACAATGGTTTAAGAATAACTCTTCACTCAGGTTACTCAAGTCTGCCAATACACCTAAAAAACTAGTCATGCATTCTTGGACCTCAAATATATATATATATATATATATATATATATATATATATATATATTCCATGTTATATTATACATTCATCTATAGTGTTGAAACTTTCAATTTTATATATATATATATATATATATATATATATATATATATATATATATATATATATATATATATATATATATTCCATGTTATATTATACATTCATCTACATTGTTGAAAATTTCAATATATATATATATATATATATATATATATATATATATATATATATATATATATATATATATATATATATATATATATATATATATATATATATTCCATGTTATATTATACATTAATTGAAATTTTCAACACTATAGATGAATGTATAATATAACATGGAATATATATATATATATATATATATATATATATATATATATATATATATATATATATATATAATTGAAATTTTCAACACTATAGATGAATGTATAATATAACATGGAATATATATATAATTGAAATTTTCAACACTATAGATGAATGTATAATATAACATGGAATATATATATATATATATATATATATATATATATATATATATATATATATATATATATATATATATATATATATAATTGAAATTTTCAACACTATAGATGAATGTATAATATAATATATATATATATATATATATATATATATTCCATGTTATATTATACATTCATCTATAGTGTTGAAAATTTCAATTATATATATATATATATATATATATATATATATATATATAATTGAAATTTTCAACACTATAGATGAATGTATAATATAACATGGAATATATATATATATATATATATATATATATATTCCATGTTATATTATACATTCATCTATAGTGTTGAAAATTTCAATTATATATATATATATATATATATATATATATATATATATATATATATATTCCATGTTATATTATGCATTCATCTATAGTGTTGAAAATTTCAATTACATGTGATAGAATCCTAATCCTTCATGACCATCTTTTGAAGCTTATTGGCAGTTCTGAGTAGGCTACTTGTAGAGAAGGGTTTGAGTGATTTTTATTTTAGTTGTGAGGTATAATAAACATGGTGATGACTATAAGGTCATGAGGATTATTTTTATATGTTTTTTTCCATGGTTTATTATAAAATTTGTGTTCATTCTTTAGTTATTCATGATAGACTTTTTGAGTGTGCATAGACCTAATATGAATAGTATTAATGGTGTGATCTAAGTAGTAGTTTGAGCTAAAAGGAGTTATGAAGATATGATGAGATTATTATAGGTATATTGATGTGTAATATTATGTTTTCCTACCATGTTAAGTGTTTGAATTTACTTCAAGAAGATCAAAGTGTAACATATGCTAAGTAGGCCTAATGAGATTAGGTCTCTATGAGACTTAAAGAAGGAATACAACCCATTAAGCTATGGTCAACCTAATGGATTAGTTGATTCATGTTTTTAAAATATCATAATACCTATGTCAAAAATAATATAAGTGTGAAATATTGTATGGTTGACCAAGGTATGTGAGAGTAAGTAACTTGTACTAATATAAAGCTAGTTAGGCCTATTTGGGTGACACGAGCAATTAAGAGAATGAATTGAATATTTGACTATTCTGAGGGGAATAATAGATAGGTAAGGATGGATATCAATCCATGCCACATATTCATTTTATTATTGTCTATGATTCTTGATGAAAGGGATCAAATAGTTAACTATATATTTGAGTGTGATAGAGCAAAAGAAGACCATCATCAATTATGAAAGGGAAATGAGAGCAAGGTGGACATTTTTAGAGTGTTGATTGAGTGGGCGCTTGATCAACAAGGGGGTTGTATCCTCCTATCAAGTTGGTTCTTGTTAAATTCAAATTTATGCTTGATATATTTATGGGTTGGTGCTCCTTATTATTTTTATACTCAACTAAATTTGATTCATGGTCTTATAAGACAAGTTTTAGAAGATGTGTTTCAGTGGGTTTTATTCCCTTCCAGGGTTTCCCACCTACATCTAGTGTTTTTGTGTTATATTCTCATGTATGGTTGTTATGTTACTTTTATGGTTTGATAATGCTTATATAATGATTTCTCAATGAAAGATTAATGAGGATTGATTGATTGTTTTTAGAGCTCATTGATTCATGCCTAGTGATTATGCTTCTAACATACATTGTATTCAAACAATAAAACCCCAAAGCTTAAACCCTAATCCCTAAATACTAATTTCCATTAATCATAATCTCTTAAAACCCTAAATGAATCATTTAAGCATGCCAATTAACATCATTTATCCTCATAATTGTAAACCCTAAACCCAAAACATTAAGTTGTAAAACATAAACCCTAGACCTTATACCCTAAATTGTAGACCCTAATCCCTAAACCCTGTGCCATAAACCCTATTACCCTATATCATAAACCATATACCTTGAACTCTAACCTTGAATCCTAAGCCCTAGGGACCCTAAACTATAAATGGTAAATTTTTCAAGCTCTAAACTAATTATTTGAGCCCTACTTAACAACATTTAGACTAAGAATTTGGTTCTAAAGGCTCAACTTAGCCCAAATCACACAATTAATTTCCCTAATTGACTAATTCACTCAATATGTGATGACATGAAGGATAATCAAATAGAAAACACATTATGTGCTCATAAATATGTTGAAGCAACTCAAATTATCCTCAATTACCTTCATTATTGAACCCTATACAAAGAATTATAAACCATAAGCCCTAAACTCTAAGCACTTTAAAACCTAAGACCCAAACCCTATACCTTATACCCAGATGTACACCTTAAACCCTAATCCATAAACCCTAAGCCCTAAAAAGCCTAAACCATAAATCATAAACTAGATTAATTCTCTAAAACAAATGATTTATACCTAATTAACATCCTTTACAATAACAATTAAGTTAACAAGGCTCAATTTAGCCAAAATCACATCACTCATTACCCCAATTGACTCAATTTGTGATGACCTAAGGGCTAATTTAAAACAAAATCACATTCTATAATCACAAATAGGTTCAAAGAGGTTAAATTGGCCCCAATTACCTTTGTTATTAGACCAATTATGCACCCTAAAACATATACCCTATGCCCAAAAACACATTGTGGTCATAAATAAGTTTAATTAACTCAAATTATCCTCAATTATCTTGGAAATTGGACTTTAAACCTTAAACCCTATTTTTCATATACCTAAAACTCTAATCCCTAAACCTTAAATTATAAACCCTAAACTAAATGATTTATCCATACAATTAACATCCTTTATAGTAATAATTGGGTTCATATGGCTTAATTTGTCCCAAATTGCATCACTAATTGCCCTAATTAACTAATTTACTCAATATGTGGTGACTTGGGGGGTAGTTGAGCCTAAAATCACATTCTATAGTAATAAATATGTTTAAAGAGCTTAAACTGGTTGTAATTACCTTTGTGATGAGACCTTTTTCACCTTAAAACATAAACCCTATGCCCAAAAACACATTATGGTCACAAATAGATTCAATAAACTCAAATTATCCTCATTTGACTTCATGATTGGACCCTAAACCCTATGTCATATATACCTTAAAAATAAGCCCTAAACCGTAAAATCTAAATTGTAAACCCTTAAAACCAAATTATTCATCCTCAATTAACATCCTTTACAATAAAAATCAAGTTTATAAGGCTCAATTTGACCTAAATCACATCATTCATTGCCCCAATTGACTAATTTGCTCAATATGTGGTGACTTGGGGGATATTTGAGCCTAAAATCATATTTTTTAATCATAAATAGGTTTATGGAGCTCAAATTGGCCCAAATTACCTTTGTAATTAGATTTAATACATCCTAAAACATAAGCCCTATGCCCAAAAACACATACTTGAAACCTTATCTTGTATATACATGAAACCCTAATCCAAAAACCCTAAACCAAATGATTTAGCTCTATAATTAACATCCTTTATAGTAAAAATTAGGTTCACAAGGATCAATTTGGCCCAAATCACAACAGTAATTTCTTCTCCAATTGACTAATTTACTCAATCTATTGTGATCTAGGGGCCAATTAAGCTCAAAATCACATTCTATAATCACAAATATGTTTAAAGAGCTTAAATTATCCCCAATTTCCTTTGAAATTAAACCTTATTCACCCTAAAACATAAACCCTATGCCCAAAAACACATTATGGTCATAAATAGGTTTAATCAACTCAAATTGTCCTCAATTTCCTTCATGATTGGACCTAAAACCCTAAAACTTATGTCATATATACCTTAAACCATAAGCACTAAACCCTAAAACATAAATTTTAAATCTTAAAAACCAAATGATTCATCCCCAATTAACATCCTTTATAATAATAATTAGGTTTATAAGGTTCGATTTGACCCAAATCACATCATTCAATGTCCTAATTTACTAATTTGCTTAATATGTGGTGACCTATGGCTGATTGAGCCCAAAATCACATTTTTAAATCACAAATAAGTTCAAAGAGATCAAATTGGTCTAAATTTCCTTTGTGATTAGACCTAATGCATCTTAAAACATAAACCCTATGCCTAAAAACACATTTTGATCAAAAATCTAGGTTTAATTAGCTTAAATTGTCCTTAATTGCCTTTGTGATTAGAATATAAACCCTAAACCCTATCTCATATTGTCCTCAATTTCCATTTGTGTATTATAACATATGTGGTATTACTATGTACATGGTGTAACTACATACATGATATAACTATGTATGCGATTCTATAACTTGTATTTCAAACACATGCCTTAAGGATTGGGAATTGCTTAGATTCCTAAGCCTCAGGCATGGACCTACAACACACATATTTGAATTCATGTTTTCTACCAATAATTAAAAAAATAAACTTCTCCCATGCTAGACACTATCCATTTTAGTAATTTTTTCCTTGAAAATAGTATTGCAACATCGATATAGTTAATACCGTAAGTGATGAAACCTAATGTCAATGATATAGTTAATAAACCTCTATGGTGACTCCAAAGGACCTAAACTTTTCTATAGAGGTTTTAAGTGTCATGTGATAATCCACCACCAAGTTTAAGTATCCAATTATTTTTGAAACATAACCATAAGTAGGGAAACCTCCTGATAGTGTAATAGTTAATACATCTCCATGGCATCTTTAAATGGTTTGAAAATTGGTAGAGATGTTTTAGGTGTCATATTATATGACCCCACAAAATTTAATCATCTAATTAATACCACACTTGAATAACCATTTCAAACATGTTTCTATGATTGGACAATCCCCATAGACTAAAAAAATAGTCAAAAGGTCTTCACACTTTTTGTGGCAAAGAACTAATTTTGTAACATCATAGCAAAAGGTAAAAAATCTCACATAAACATCACTACAACCCAAAAATAAAAGAAAACACACCACACTTTGTTTTTGGTTGATTTAAGATTACAAAACTTGGGATGTTATTTCACAAGCTTATTACATCAGTCCACTAGGAATATTTCCTCAACAAAGATGTGAGTGGGGTTGTCATGATACCATAATTTTTTATAAACTTACAATAGTAACTAGTTATCCCAAAAAATTCTTGGAGATTCTTGAGTGTCTTGGGAACCTACCACTCCATCAATGCTTGGATTTTTTTAAGATCAACTTTCACTCCTTTAACCTCTCAATTTCCAAAAGCACATTTGGAATGTTTTACATAAAGTTAACATTTTTCAAGAAATAAAAGTACCTTTTTCACATGCTTCAAACATTTTTCCCAATTTTTATTGTAAATGAGGATGTCATAAAAAATCCAACACAACCTTTTTCAAAATGAACTAAAAATATTATTCATCAAAATATGAAATGTAGATGGTGCATTTGTGAGGCTAAGAGGCATGGCCATAAACTCGTAATGGCCTTCTTGTGTTCTAAAATCTATTTTAGGTATACCCTCTACTCATATTTAAATCTAATGATACATAGAGTAAAGATCTAACTTGGTAAAATAAACTGTACCATGTAATTCACCAATCAAATCATTGATTACTAGAATATGAAACTTATATTTGATGGTATACTTTTTGAGTTCTATATAGTTTTGGCACATCCTCCAAGTTATCATTCTTGTTATGCAGCATGACCACTAGGGAGGTGTTAGTGCCCAAATCTATCCTAAGTAATTTGTGCCTTTTCCCAAGATATGAATATCTAAAAGTCTAATTGTTTCCCCTTAAAATTAATTCATAAAATGTTTATCTGGAACAAAAACCCACTTTTTAAATCATGTTATGCAAACCTTGTAGGGTTATATTTCACTAATTCTTAAATGTTTCATGTTTTTAATGTGTGCATTGTAGGATCCATGGTGAAATCGAGTCATGAAGAATTAAAAATTACAAAGTATTAAAAAAATACTAAGTCTAAATATTCCATTTGAAAAAGAATAAGAGTCTTAGAGCTTCAGGAGGGGATTACAATGTTGCATTGTAAATTTAATGTGAAATTTACAAGATGCAAATGAAACCCCAAATCTCGTAGCCTACCACATGTAATTTGCAATGTCAAAATAAAATCCCAAATCCCATAGCCCATGTTAATGTTTCATTCAAAATGAAATCCCATGATAATTATTTTAAATCTACACCAATGTCATAGGTCTTACAAAGGTCAAATGTCAAATCACTATCAACTTTTTAAAAAAGCATCAACTTATGGACAATTATAGGGATGCTAGGATAGTCTACTCTTTTGCAATACAACATTAACTTTGAAATTTGATTTTTTAAAATGAAATCCCAAGTCTTGGGATATGTTCCAAAAAAAGAATCCTCTAATGTCAAAATTCACATGGAAGTCAAATGTCCAACTGGAGTGGAAATATTTGAAGTGAAAACAAGTTTGGAAGTCAAGGTTCAAAACACAATCAAATTTTCAAAAAAGGTAATTGACTTAATTAATAATCCCACTAAATGTAAATGTCACACAGATGTCCATGGTGGAAATTTTCAAACAAAATTTAAGTGAAAATATTCAAGAGGTTAATACAATATACCGTTGAAACTTTAACTTGCAAATTTACAAATTACTAGTAAAATCCTGAAGTTTGTGGTCAAATTACAAGGAAATTTTCAAAAAGACATACTTAATAAACACCTATAGAGATGTGAATAAATTATATAGTCTTTCACTTTTTCATAAATTTTAAATGTGCATATAGGTTCCAAAATTCTGCCGAAAGTAAAATATTCCATGTGTTAGCATCATGTTTAGTGATGACTTAAGAGTGAAGTAAAAAACTAGGTGTTATTTCTATCTGCTTCCACATTGCATTTAAATCCCTAGGTAAATAGAGTTTTATGTCCTTAAATCACCACAAATTAAAGGTCCTCAGGTAACATAGATGAACACAAATGAGTTAAGTGTAAAGGAGTAGTAGTGGCATTATTACTAATCATTTTTGTGCTTTTTTTTTCATATACATATATCTGCCTCTACCTACATCTGAGCACCATGACTCTCAACATGGATCTACATCAAAGGAAGTGAGACACTTCAAATAGACCACATTAGAGAAAATTGAATCCCTCTTTCCAAAAGATGTGATTGATGTTATCACAACACACATAGATACCTCTGGACCCCTGAGCTTAAATATTCATGATTGAGAATATTTGTCTTCCTCATGAGTAGTAGAGGAAACTGAAAGAAGGCCTATTGGCTGAAGAATGGAAAGTAATGCCATGAATTCAAAATCATATTTTTTAACCTTGAGATATCATGAAATTGTACATAGAAGCTTGAAAGGTGAAGGGAAAGAAGATAAATTGTCACCAACACCAGAGGTGGAGGATTAACTCTATGGAAATGTTGGCAATATTATTTTTGGTGTAGATGTTGTGACCAAATGGGAAGATAATGATTCTAGTAGGTAGTATAAAAATATATGGAGTGAATATGAAGATTTTGAATGTGTTGCAAAGGTAAAAGGATAGCATGAGGCTAATTTAGATGACAAGGGAGAAGAAAGCACTCAAATCTCAATTAGGGATAGTGAGAATGCTTTTGAAAATGGTGAAGATGTCTCAGGAAGTGACTCAAGTGCTACAATAGCTGAATAGAAAAATATCAAAGAGAATAAAGGCACTAATCATTCAATTGTTGCATACAGTCCATTTAAACTTACATAGAGCACACTCGTAGTGTGTATAATGGAAATGGTAATAGAAACCAATAAATTGACATAATGGAAAAGGATAACATGTGTTACAAAATTCATGTCAAAACCACATGAAATTCCATGATAGAACTGTAGTGGATAATTTTAGATAATAGACAAGTTTAGATGTGCAACTTACAATGTGCAGTAGGGTGTCTAAAGCTCACAATAAGTGATATCAAAAGGAAAGGTAAGAATATTTCAAACATATGCCAATGTCATGTCAAAGGTCCATGTAGAATTCAAATGTCTAAATTGTAGTGGATATTTTAAATGGGAAAGCAAGTGCAGAGATACAGAGATATGCACTTTTAAAAATGTGCAAAAGTGCACTTGAGTCTTGAAACCTTTTGAAGTTCAAATGTGTAAGTAAGGTTAAAAATCTCACATAAGGTGGAATGGTTCATGTATCATTATTAGTTTTAGAAACAAAAGGAAAGACCTTCCCATTGACTAGGAGGAGCCTTAAACCCATAACCTATAATGAAAAGTGGGTCACTCTATCTCTTAGTATCTCAAGAAAGAAAAGGACTGAAGACAAGGCCATTTGATGCTATCATGACAAAGTTAAATGGATTCTTAGACATGCATAAAGAGGAAGGAAACCACCATAGAGGCATGAGCCTAAAAATGATCATCTAGAATATAATAGAATTTCTATTCTTTGTTGTTCCCTCCATTCTTTCATTCCTTATTCTTTGTAAGGAAATTGGTAAATGGACCAACAATTGGTATGTCATCCTCAACCTAAGTGGGAAAATGATTAGTTGGAGATAAGGAAAAATGATTACACATGAAAAATAAGTCTGTTATCACTTAGGAGGAATATTCTCCCACAAACTCAATTGCATCAAATTTTTAGCTAGGTAGATCAACCTTCATCATGACATGGATAACTAGAATAATTACCTTATAGATCATGAGAAGTTTCTAGACATACATAAATACATATTCTAGATGGAACATCTTTCATGAATATTCTAGGTGAGATAATTTTGTATAAGTAAATAGAGATTATCCTCTTTATAGGGCCTTTTTTAACTTTTAGAAATCTCTTCTTTACAAAGTCTTTTTGATTTTTGAATTTTTTTGTGTGTTTTTATCTTTGTTGCTAATGTGATTACATCTATTTAGTCATTAACAAACTCTAAGAGAATTTACATATATGTCTCCCCTCTTTCAAAATAAATCCACTATGTTTTTTACCATGTTAGCATTATGAACATTAATGTTTGTAGATTTACTTTCAAGTTAATGGAAACTACTTGTGATTTCTTCCCTTTCTTGTCAGTGAAGTGAAATAGAATATTATTCATGCATTGTTAATTGGGTATTAGGTTTTATGTCTCTTAATGGTAGTCATTATAGGCATAAAATTAGATTATAAATTCCTTTTTGAATTGTTATTTGGGAGTGTTTTTTTTTATGATATTTTAAGGATATGCTATATTTATGGAGTTGATAAGAGAAGGTGCTCAAAGCTTCACTTGCCTTGTATACTTTAGGGGTTTCAAGGGTCATTTGAATGTTTGCATTGGATTGGTATCAATGAATGAAAATCATTCCTGATAGTTGTATTTATCTTGTTTCTTAATATTTTACATCCTAGAATGAATGATAACATGGATTTTTAATGAATTCCCTATGTTGAAAACCACCAACCCATTTAAATATATCTAACTCATCCTAGTTGTCCTACCCATGCGAATAATACATGTTGTTGAATGTTCTAAGTGTTATTTGATTTTATATGCATGAATGGTGCATATCTAGAATGTGTCTATAATTGGTATTTGAAGGTCAACATTGTAATCTTCCATTTATCTCTTAGTTGTCAATAGTTCTTGTAGAAATGAAGATTACAATCACATTCTATCTATTTTTAGTAGTTTGCATTTGATTTTAAATCATTTACTCATTCTATGTGACAACTCTTCCAGAGTGGACTATCTAAGTTTGGTTATATTATGGTCAGACCTATATGTGTGCCAATAATCCCCTAGAGATTGACTATAGTATCCCTCCTTGTGACCAAGCTACCTCATAGGTCATCTCACCTTGGTTTAGGTAGATCCAAAAGTAGCAAGGAAATGACAATACCCTTTGTTAGTATCTTGCAATCATTGTCTATGTTTATTCCATCCAAATGTTAAACCCTTCCCTGGATATATTGACATAACTAAGGTTTATCATCTATGTTTTTCATCTTTTCAAATGTGCAAGGATGAATTCTAGAGGTTTACAATTGGGAAAAAACACTTCACTGGCATCATTAGTGGAGACTAAAATATTTGATCAATTAACCTTTGATGAGAAGATTCATACAATGTTTACTCATATTATCTCATGCATTTAAAATTTGAGGATATTTGAACCTGATTTACTACTTTGGGTTGTTAATTGTGCAATTCTTTGATGGCACCATTGTCGATGATTGAAAGATTTAATCAATTAACCTCTAATGAATATATTCATATAGTGTTTACTCATATTATCTCATGCATTTAAAATTTTAGGTTATTTGAGCCTAATTTTATACTTTAGGCCATCAACCATGCAATACTTCATTGGTGTTATTATCAGGGAAAAGATCCTTGAAACCTACATTACCAAAGAATCTTACAGAGAACTATTATTTATTCATGTTTTAAAGTGATTTACCCTTTTGAACATGAATCTAAATTTTTTAGTGTCTTTGTTTTTCTATCTCATCACTGATTACAAGGAAGTATAATTTCAAAATTTATCACTATACGTTTGTGATCTATTATATCCTAGAAGATTTCTTCTAGTGGTGACTCCAACATTTTATCTAGTTTTGAAAGATCAGTGCCCATTTTAATTGATTAAGTTTTAAGTGTTCCCTTGTTTTTAAAAATGGAAGGACTAAGATCTTTCCTCAAAGGTGACTCATTAGAGTAGCTTATCTCTAAGTTAAGTGCTCATCATAGAATAAGGAGACATGTTTGGATGCCAATTAAAGGAAAATTTTCTAGAGAAAATGAATGTCTAGACCATCATAATTTTGCTACGCCTAAACTTCTCTTTGTTGAAATTCCTTTAGTTGAAGATTATCATAGTTCTCCTGATAACCTAGGGTCTTATAGTCATGTGTATTACCCAACACCTTCTTAAAAAGTTGAATATCCTCCTAAGTTTGATTCCCTAGGTCCACCTCACTCACCCCCTCATAGCCCTTTATCATCTAATATTTAACCCACCATAGAACCAATAATGAGGCATAGAGATCAGGATGAAAATGAACATCTTGCATTCAAGATTCCTAGATTCAGATCTATTAACTTTGATGAAATGGAGGGTTACCCCAATGAAGTTCAAAATGAGGTAAGGAATTGACTCCCTAAGTTTTAAGGGAATAATGTAGTGACTAGAGATCAGTATTTGAAGTCTTTTCACATTATAATTAAATACTATGAGGTTGATCATGAGGATTTCTACATTAAACTTTTTTTGCACACACTAAAATAAGATGCACATGAATGTTTTAACTCTCTTCCTTGTGGATGCATAGATTTATGGCAAGAAATTAATAATGTTTCTAAAATAAATTATGGTGATAGAGTTGATCCTTGGTTTCTCCTATAAGAATTTGAAAACATAAAAAAAACCTGAATGAATTTGTGTAGGACTTCAATACAAGGTTTAATAAGACTGTGATGAGGTTTCCTAATAATATTAAGCCACGTGATATTGCTTGTCTGATTAAATACTATGATGTATTTGATAATAAGTCAATGTACTACTTGAGAGATAAGGATTTCACAAATTTGAGGTTGGCATTCAACATGGCCATTCAAATTAAAAATAATATAAAGGCTATGGGGAAACCTCTAAACAAAAGGGTTGATGTAAAGTTAACCAACCCTAAAAATTCCCAATCTAATAAGACTGAAAACCTTGAGGAAACTGGGAAAACCTTAGCCACTACTATCAAGGAGATGTCACACAAGTTAGCCAAAGTTGAGAAGGGGCTTCCTCATAGATGTTATAGTTAGGAAAGAGCTCAAAATTAGAATCAATCATAAGGGAGATCTTCTATCCATAATAGATATAATTATAGAGGGAAGAGACCTACCTAAAATGAAATAAATGATATAAATCATAACAAATGATTTGGGAAAGAGGTTCTTGATCCATTGAAATCCAAGTTTAATGATCTAGACTATGCTTTTGATATTGATTAGTGTGATAAATTCTTATTCCCCCATACTCCTTGTGATGCTACTAAAATAATGGATGAAGATGTAGAGGAACCTAAGTTTGTGTCTAAAAATGATGAGATTATGATGTTTGATTGTCAAATATTTGAAAGTAAATTGTCTACCTCCATAAAATTGTTGAGTGATATTACTGTTGATCAAATTTGGAGTATAGTGAAAGATGTATGTGTCTCAGCTCCCAAATTTGTTTGTGATGTAAACATGACACAAGCATATGATTGGTCTAATCATGATTTTGAGTTTTTGAGATCTATGATAACTAAAAAGTATGATGAAGTAATTCCTTCAATTAAGGATAGGTAGATATTAATTAATGTTATAGTTTCCTAAGAGAAAGAATATAATCTAAGAAAGAAATAAGGTGCTTCTCTATAAGAGACTACCCCTGTAGATCCAAGGGTAGGGGATAAAAATAAAGAAGTTAAGAAAAACAAAGAGGTCCCTAGTTTTTCCAAAATAGCATATGTTTCCCAAAATATCAAATAGAGAGGTGCTCCAAAAAATAATAGAGAACCCTTGTTATCTAGTTATCCTAAGGGTATGGATTATATAATAAAAAAACCCACCCTTGAAAAAATTTGTTAGGAATGCAAGTTCATACCATTATGTTCCCCCTCTAACTTTAAATGATTATATTCCTATTGAAGGTGTTGTCACCCTTCCTCTAAATAATCCCCTTCCTTAGTAAAGTGTATGTTGAATGGCTTAAGTATTGATAAATTTAAAATCATTGTCCCACTTGTTGAGCTACTAAGAATACCAAAACATAGAAGGAGGGCATTTGAATATCTAGAGTTTAATGGGAATACAGCTTCCAATGAGATAACTTCACCCCTACCACACCTAGATTACAATTAAGATTCATATGAGGTTATTGAACCATCCCCATAGGTTCATTTGGTAACTGCATTTGTATAAAGTCAATTGGATGTTGACCCTTTTTAAACGATCTTGATGATTGATGGTTTGATTGTTCACAACTATATGTTTGATTCAGGAGCATCTTACAATGTGATGCCCTTGGGTGTCCTTAATGATCTTGGAGTAAAAATAACATATAATTTTGGTAAGTTCTATTCCATAGACTCAAGAGAGGTACTAGTTGTTACACTAGTTAAAGGATTGGTAATGCAATTGGCTATTCATCCAGGTAAATTTTTGAACATAGATATGGTAATTTTGGATTGTCCTCCCAAGTGGGGGAAACTATTGTCAAGAAATTGGATGATATTATGGGTTGAAATTTTTAGATGGACCTATCTTATCCCACCATTCCTTTCGAGGTTAAGATGGTTGAGCTTCATAAGGAGCCTAGAATGTTACATGTGCTTGAAGATCCAAGATGTGATCTAAATAAGGTTATATACATTGATGTGAAGCTAGGTAATTTTGTTGGAAATGTATATTTATTAAATAATATATTTTTCTTGATTTTGAATCTAAAAAATAAAATGATGATGTTTGGAGAATGTGTTTTGATGGGGCTTGGTCCAATTTTGGGAATGTAGTTGGAGTTGTCTTTTATGCCCCCAATAAGAAATATTTTAATTTTTATTTCAAGTTGTCTTTTTAGTGCACTAACAATATTATAGAATATAAGGCACTCTTGCTTGGTTTGAGGATTTCCCAAGAACATGGAATTACAAGTCTAATTGTGAAGGGTGATTCAAAGTTAGTGGTTTAGTAGGTCCGAAATAATTATGCCACCAAAAATAAAATTTTAAAACAATATAGAAATATTGTATGGAATTTGTTATAGTTCTTTGATGCTCTAAATATTTTTCACATGATATAAGTTTCAATGAGGAAGCTAAAATAATTTTAAGGTTGGGTGCTCAGTTTGAAATTGAAAATATGAGCCCTCACTATCAATATCAAGTGGAGGTACTTGTTAGACCTTTAGTCCTAGACAACATTCATCATTATCAATTTTTTAATGAGAATGGTCAGATCAAAAGGTTTATCAATTATGAAATAGAATTTTAGCGTCAAATCATAGACTTGGAATCCATGGTTCACCTTTATGATGGGAAAGAAACCTTTTTTGGGAAAGATATTATTCATTTGAAGATAAAGACCATCCCAAGAGGATTGGTGAGTTTAGAGGCATCTTTTGATGAAGTGGACATAATTAAAAGTAGATATCTCTTTATCTCAAAAGATGTGATTGAATGCAACTTGGGCACTAAAAAAAAATCAAGAAAAATCTATCTTGGTACTCACTTGAGTGTAGAATAGAAGAAAGCCTACATGGAAATGTTAAATACTTATAATTATTGCATGGTTTGGTCATATTATAAACTAAAATCATATAGAGAGGATTTGTTTCAACACGTCATCTCATTACATCCTAATATCAAACCTTTTAGGTAGAAGTAGAGACCTATTAACACCATATTGGCCACCAAGATGCAAAAGAGTTAAATAAATTAAGGGATTGTGAGATTATTCAACCCATCAGGTATTCATCATGGGTGGAAAATTTGGTCCTTGTAATAAATAAGAATAGATTTTGTGTGGATTTTATAAATTTGAATAAAGCTTCTTTGAATGATAATTACCCCTTACCTAATATGGATAACCTATTACAGAGTGTCATAGGATTAGATATGTTATCCATATTATATGGTTTCTTAGGGTTTAACCAAGTTGTGGTAAGAGAATCTAAGAGACCCAAGACTACATTTACAATGCCTTGGGGCACTTATGTCTATATGAGAATACCTTTTGGGTTAATGAATGTTAGTGCATGTTTCAAAGAGCTATGGATGTCACTTTTGTAGGGTAATTAACAAGTTTATTTCTTTGTATTAGGATGACATTACAGTGTACTCTAAAAATAGAAAATAACATTTAGAGAATCTATAAAAAGTGTTCCTTAGATGCAGGAAATTTGGTATTTCCCTTAATCCAAAAAAAAGTCACTTCGGAATACAAATTGCTAAGTTATTGGGACATAGTGTCTAAGGATGGTGTCATGATAGATCTAAGAAGGGAATTCAGTCCTTCTTTGAACAAATCAATTTTGTAAAAAGGTTTGTGTCTAACTTTGCAAAGATCACTCTACCTATTACTTCCATGTTAAAAAAGGACCAAACCATCACGTGGGAGGAAAAGGCCATACAAAATTTTAATGACATCAAGGGATCCTTGAAGTTGACCCTTGTCTTGGCTAGTCCTCATTACACTAGAGAGTTATAAATAATTTCTTTTACATCATAAAGTACTATGGTTGGTATTCTATTGTAAAATAATGATGATGGCCATGAACAAACCATAGCTTTCTTTAGTAAATATATGTAGGGATAAAAATTGAATTATAATATCATGGAGAAGCAAACCTTCACCCTCTTAAAAGCTGATAAATTACTCAAACCTTATATTTTGAGTTCAAATATTGTTGCATATGTCCTGTATACAATGGTCAAGCACATCTTGACTTAGATTGATTTATTAATCAAGAGGTGTTGATGGGTCAACAAGTTGTAATAGTATGACATGGAGATCCAAAACACCAAGCTAATAAGAGGGATGGGCTGATCCAAGCTCATGTATGAGACCAATTTGCAAGTTGTGGAGGTAAATATTATTGTTTTTTATATTGATGATTCTTTGAGAAAAATAGCATATCTACGTGGTATAGGGACATTGTTTATTACTTGAAAAGTTTGAATTATCCCGCTAACTTGGATAAAAATCAATGGAGAACTCTTAAGTTTATATCCTAGAAGTATATTTTGATTGAAAATAGACTAGCATTGAAGAATCTAGATGGGGTTCTATTAAGATGTTTGGTAGAAGAATAAACTATTGATTTAATTAAAGACTTTCATAGTCAAGTATGTGGTGGTCACTTTTCACCTAAAGTCATAGATCATAAGATTATGAGAGATGCTTATTGGTGGCTATCACTATTCAAGGATGTTTCACAAAAATTATTAAAATATGAGAAATGTCATCACTTTGTTGGAAGATTGAAAGTTTATGGATATCTCCCCTTGCAAGATGTAATGATTAAAGGCCCATTTAGACAATGGGGAATGAGATTTATTAGGGAGATCACTAATACATCAAGTGTTGGACATAGGTGAATATTGGTTACAACTAACTACTTAAAAAAATGGGTTGAGGTGGTCCCTACAAGGAAGGCCACACATCAGGTGATCATGGATTTTATATTGAATCACATTATTTTTAGATTTGGTATGCCTATCAAGGTAATTATTGATAATTCCTTGAGTTTTAGAGCTAAACCTTAGTGGCATTGTGTAAATAGTAGGGGAACACATTAAATTATGCTTCTAATTATAACCCTCAGGGGAATGGGAAAGCAGAATCTAGCAATAAGAACTTGCTAAAATCATTAGGACTTTAAAAGCTAACAAGAAGAACTAGGGGGAACAGTTAAAAGTTGCTTTATGCGCTGATAGGATCACACCTAAGAGAGTTATAAGTAAGATCCATTTTGAGCTTGTTTATGGAGCTCAAGTTGTTTTACCTATGAGTATATAGCAACCAACCTATTATTTAATGTGATAATTAGAATAAGATGATGAATTTAATCACTATGAAAGCTTAATAAACTATATTATTGATCTTGATGAAACTAGAAGATAAGCTCATGAAAGACACATAAAGCTCAAGTAAAGACTCAAAAGGATATTTGACAAAAAGGTCACTCCAAGAACTTTTTAGATAGGAGATCTAGTTTTAATTTGGGATAGAAAACATAAGGAGAAAGAAAAACATGGAAATTTTGATGCCTTTTGGATGGGCCCCTATTTTATTGAATTCAAAAATGGGGAACATACTTTATTATTAAGGGATTTAGATGGTGATATACTGTAACTACCAGTTAATGGTAGACAATCTAAGCACTTCCTTAATTGAGTCCATGATTGTGTAAAGTAATGTACAGTGTATAGTCTTGTTGTTTTGTTTCCCTTCTATGTTAGGCTTTGTTTGTATAGTTCTTTTGTTATTTTTTGTTGTGTGTTCATTCTCAGATCTTTTTGATCTATTTTTGTTAGTCCACCCTCATTCTATTGAGTTTCCAAAGGTGTCTATTAAGAAATTATCAAAATTATGACTCTATGGCCCAAAAGATAGGCATATGGTCTTATTTCATAGGTTTCTTCATACACCTGCAAGGGGTGTACATCCCCAGGCAAGAGCTAGTGTTAATGCCCAAATATGTCATAAGCAATTTGTGCCCTTTTCTGAGATACGAGTATCTAAAAGTCTAATTTTTCCCCTCCAAGGAATCTAAAAAATGTTTATCCAAAATAAAAACCCATTTTTACAATCATGTTGTGCAAACCCTATAGGATTCTATTTCACTAATGCTTAAACATTTCATGTTTTTAATGTGTGCATTATAGGATCTATGGTGAAAATGAATCATGAAGAATTAAAAAATTACTAAGTATTAAAAAAATACTAAGTCTAAATATTCCATTTGAAAAATAATAAGAGTCTCAAAGCTTCGGTAGGGGATTACAATGTTGCATTACAACTTTAACATGTAATTTTCAAGGTGCACACAAAACCCCAAAACCGAGAGCCTACAACATGCAATTTGTAATGTCTAAATAAAATCTTGAAGTTTGAAACCCATGTCAATATGTCATTCAAAATTAAATCCCATGCTAATTATTTTAAATCCATGCTAATGTCATAGGTCTTGCAGAGGTTAAAGGTTAAACCACTAGCAACTTTTCAAAAAAATGTTGATTTATGGATAACTGCATGGATGGAGGGATATTTAACTCCTTTGAAATACATCCTTAACTTGAAATTTTTCATTTTTCAAGTTGAATATTTAGGTTAGGGATACGTTCCAACAAAAGGAAGCCTTGGATGTCAAAATGCATGTAGAAGTCAAAAATCCAACTGCAACAAAAATATTTGAATTGAAAATAAGTTCGGAAGTCAAGGTTTAAAATACAAGTATATTTTCAAAAAAAGGAATTAACTTAATGAATAATCCCATTGAATGAAAATGTCACATGGATGTCTATGGTAGAATTTTTTTTTAAAAAGGTAAGAATGGAGATTAGGGAGGGGAATACAACATTACACTACAAATTTAACTGGAAATTTGACAAATTGTTAGTAAAATCTCAAAGTTCGCGATCAAGTTACAAGGAAAATTTAAAAAATGCATCTACTTAATAAACACCTATAGAGATGAAGATAAGGTTTATAGTCTTTAACTTATGCATTAAGTGTAAATGGGCATATAAGTTCCAAAATTCTACCAAAGGTAAACTATGCCACATGTCAGTGTCATTTTTAATGGTGACTTAAGAGGGAAGTAACAAACCAAGTGTTGTTTTTGTTTGCTTTAACATTGAATTTGAATCCTTGGGTAAAAAAATATTTTTTCCCTCAAATCACCATGAATTGAGGCTCCTCAAATAACATAGATAAATGAAAATGAGTTAAGTGCAAGGAAGTATCATTGGTGTCATTTCTAATCATTTTTATACTTTTTGCCAAATCTAGATCTCTACCTCTACCTGCACCTAACCATTGTGACTCTCAACATGGATCTACTTCAAATGTAATGATCCACTTCAAAAAGAACACATTAGAACAAATCAAATCCCTCTTTCCAAAAGAGGTGATTGATTTCATCACATCACATGTAGATACCTCTAAACCTCTAACCTTAAATATTCATGAATGAGAATATTTGTCTTCCTTTTGGGTAGTAGAGGAAACTGAAAGAAGGCATGTTGGCTCAAGAATGGAAAGTAGGTCTATGGATTCAAAACTAAATTATTTAATCTTGATATATCATGAAATTATACGTAACAACTTGAAAGGTGAAAGGGAAGAATAGTCACCAACACCAGAGATAGAGGATTGACTCTATGGAAATGCTAGTAACGTTGTTTCTAGTATAGATGTTGTGACCAAATAGGAGGAGAATGCTACCAATAGGTAGTATAAAAATAGGTAGAGTGAAGATGAAGAGGTTGAATATGCTGTATAGGCAAGAGGATAACATGATACCAATGCAGTTGACAAGGTAGAAGAAAGTTCTCAAAGGTCAACTAGGGATATTAAGAATTCTTTTGAAAATGGTGAAGATGTCTCAAGAAGTGACTAAGTTATTTTAGTAGCTAAAAAAAATCAAATAAAATGTGGTCATCGATCATTCAATTATTTCATGGAGTCTAATGAAACTTACACAAAGCACAATTATAGTGTGTATAATGGTGATGGTAATAAACACTAGGAAATTAACATAATGGAAGAGGAGAATATGTGATGAATATTTCATGTCAAAACCATGTGGAATTTCATGATGGAACTATAGTGGAGATTATAACATAATAGACAAGTTTGGATGTGCAACTTACAAAGTGTAGTTACATGTCTGAAGCAAATGGAAAGTGATATCAAAAGGAAATCTAGGAATATTTCAAACCTACGCTAACGTCATGTCAAAGGTTTACACAAAATTCAAATGTCTAAACTTCAACAAAGATTTTAAATGGAAAAACAAGTGTGGAGATGTAGAGATTTTATACACTTTTACAAATATGCAAAAGTGCACCTAATTCTTAAAAAATTGTGAAGTTTAAATGTGTAAGCAAGGTTAAAAATCCCACATAAGGTGGAATGGTGCATCTACAATTATAAATTTTTGCATCAAAATGGAAAATAAAATGTGAACAGGGAAGGGTAAAAGGAAAGGCAAAAGGAAAGACCTTCCCATTAACTAGGAGGATCCTGAAACCCATAACTTGTAATGAAAAGTGGGGCACGTTGACTCTTAGTAGATATAGAAAGAAAAGTATTTAAAACATGGCCATTTGTTGCTATCATGACAAAGCTAAAGGCATTATTTTATGTGCACAAAGAGGAGGGAAAACATCATAGAGGCATGAGTCTAAAAATGATCAACCAGAATGTAATAAAATTCCTATTTTTTATTCTTCCCTCCATTCTTTTGTTCCTTATTCTTTGTATGGAAGGTGGTAAATGGATCAAAAACTAGCACACCATCCTCAACCTAAGTGGGTAAATAATTATTTAGAGATAGATAAAAATGGTTTCACATAAAAACAAAGTTTGTTAGCACTCAGGAGGAATATTCTCCCACGAACTCAATTGCATCAAATTTATAACTAGGAAGATCAACCTTCATCATGACATGGACAACAAAAATCATTGCCTTATATAACATGAGAATTTTCCAAGTGTATGAAAATACATCTTCTATATGGAGCATCTTTCAAAAATATTCTGGGTGAGATAATTTTGTATAAGCAATGAGGTTTGTCCTCTTTACAAGGGATTTTTCAACATTCAAAAATCTCCTCTTTACAGAGGCTTTTTTATTTTAAAATTTATACTATGTTTTTGTCTTTATTTCTAAGGTTATTACATATATTCAATCATTATAAAACTCTAATATCATTTATGTATATGTCTCCCCTATTTCAAAACAAATCCACAGTGATTTTTACCATGTTAGCATTCTCAACATTGATGTATGTAGATTTACTTTTAAGTTAATGGAAACTACCTATGATTTCTATCCTTTCTTGTTAATAAAGTTCAATAGCACATTCTTCATGAATTATTGATTGGGTATCAAGTTTTATGTCTCTCAATAGTATTCATTCTAGGCATAAACTTAGCTTATGAATTCCTTTTTGTATTGTGATTTGGGAGTGTTCTATTGATAGTCTTTTAAGGTATCCTAGATTTATGGAGTTGATAGGAGAAGGTGATTGAAACTTCACTTGTAGTATATGCTTTATGGGTTTCAAGGGTCATTTGAATGTTTACATTGGATTGGTATCAATGAATGCAAATCATTCATGATAGTTATCTTTATCTTGTTTCTTAGTCTTTTATGTCCTAGAATGAATGATAGCATGGTTGTTTAAGGAATTCTTTGTGTTGAAATCCACCACAACCCATTTAAATATATCTAACTCATCCTACCTATCCTAACCCTACAAATAATACATGTTGAAGATTCTAAGTGTTATTTGCTTATAGATACATGAATGTTGTATTTATGGAATGTGTCTGTAATTGGTTTTTAAAGGCCAGAATCGTAATCTTCCATTTGGATCTTAGTTGTCAATAGTTTCTATATAAATGAATATTACAATCACATTCTATTTTTATTTAGTAGTTTTTATTTTATTTTAAAAGCATTTTCTCAGTCTATGTGACAACTCTTCCCAAGTGGAATGTGCAAGTTTGGTTTAGCTTTGGTAAGACCTATATGTGTGCTAATAATCCCTTGGAGATTGAACTATAATATCCAATATTATGAAAAAGCTACCATATAGGTCCTTTCACCTTGGTTTAGATAGATATAGAAGTAGTAGGGAACTAACCATACCCTTTGTTGATGTCTTCTTGTCATTATCTATGTTCAATCCATCCAAATGTTAAACCCTTCCTTAGACATAATGATATAATTGAGGCTTATCATATATGTTTTCCATCTTTTCAAATGTGCAACGTTGAATTATAATGGTGTACAACTAGGAACCAACAGGAGGAATTTTTCTTTGGTTGTATTAGATGATTCATGCATCTAACATATCATGCACCACTTTTATAATTTCACTCTTATAGGCATAGGGATATTATAGGGTCTAATTTTGGGTGGTTTACTTTTGGGAATTATTCTAATTTAAAATTTCATGATCATGAGCTTAGCTTCATGTAAGTTCTTTTATCATGTCACTAAAAAAAATAATGGTCAACTAACTCCATTTTAAATTAGGATGAGTAGAATCCTTGGTTGGTTAGACTTCTATCAAAAATAAACACACCAAAAATCCTTTATTGCCTTTTCAAATAATCTTCATCATCTAATGAGAACTAATAAGTTGTGTAGATTTATCTCATAATACACATAGTTTAAATGCCATGCCTTATGAATGAAAGCACATGAATAGTTCCTCTAAATTCATCTCAATAATTCCCAACATGATGATCCATTACACTCCTAAAATAATGTCAACCCCTTCCATGGGAATTAAAAAAATAGGATAATCTAATAGGTAGACTCCCAAAACAAGCTTAATATTATGGCATTTTCTAGAATAGTTGATATTACCACCATCTACAATCATGACCTAAAATTCTAGATCTAGGTAAATGAAATAATTAAAACTTGTAAACAGCTTACTATTGATAAAGTTGTGTGTACTCCCAGATTCAATCAACATAGTCACCTTCTATTTGTTGAGAAAACCCACCACCTTAAGAGTTTGAGGAGTACTAATACTAGAAAGTGCATGATAGGAAATAGTAGGTTGAGAATCTTTAGATTCCTCTTCAGGTTCATCCAAAGTTGCATCTAAAGCTTCATCATATTCATCATTCTCATTGGTTCCTTCAATGTAAAATAAATTTTTAGCATAGTTATGTCCTTTTCTCCATTTCATATCACATCTAAAACACAAACCTTTTATACGCTTCTCCTCAATTCATTAAGGTATCAATCTACTAGGATGAGGAAATGATGGTTTTGGGAAAATGTGTTCATGGACATTAGTGAAACTTATTTATTTCAAAAATTACTTATATGATTTATAGAAATAGAATAATATATCACAAAATTAAGAACACAATAATCATATCTAGAATAATAATTGGTAAAAAAGTGAAATACTTAAATATTATGACAAAGCTACTTTGAGGTGGCAACCTCCACAATAATGCAATAATAATAAAATTCATAATATGATGATAAAATACTAACCAGTACCTTCTATATATACTCCATTTATCCATGGTTACTCCCTATACCAAATATACTAAGAACATTAAGAAATTCAATAAGATAATATGAAGGTGTGTAAGCCATAAGTCGGCCACACATATCCCTAGATGCATTATAGGTTAATGGAATAGAAACATCTTAGGTTGTTGACACCATGCACTATGGAATCTAATCTAATCCATTATAAAATAATGGAAAAAAAAATTTAGATTTGACAACCTTGAGGCCTAAGAGGAGGAACAATGAAAGGAGTCATGCATGCCCTTTGTCATCTGGTAGTAACTAATAAAAGCTTTGATTAAAGGTTGAAATAATAATAACTATGTAAGAATTTAAGTTGGTCATTAAATTTTTTGACCTTATTATGTTTTATTCATTTTATTATATGGTTTTTAATGATTTTCATTATTGGGGGAAGATAACATGTAATGAAAACTAGGAAAGGTTGAAGTAAAAAATGTTCATGCAATATAGTCATATATTCTTTGAAATTTGAGAAGAAAGAAATAGAAAGCTAAAATGTAAGGTCCTAGAAGAAGGCAAATTTTTATTGATGGATATTAGTAAATTCCGCTATAATCTAAGGTAAAAAAAAAAGTGCTTTGAGTGTTATATATCAAATCTAAGGTTAAAATAAAGTGCTTTTAGTGTCGATATTAAATCCAAGTTAGGAAAAAACTACTTTTAGTGTCAATATTAGATCCAAGGTTAAAAAAAAGTTATTTTAGTGATAAATGATCAATACTTTATCTAAAACATAAAATAAAAAAATTGAAGGAATTATCAAATAAAATTTTTGGGGTCATTAATATTTTTATCAAAATTTAGAATTAATTGGTGTATCAACTCTAATTAAGATAAAATGAGTAGAAGGGTAGAAAATGTTGTCAATGTCTTGTAACTAGCATATTGAAATTAAAAGCACTAAAATGGACAAATATCAAACAAATGAAAGTCATACTATGAAAAACAAAATAAGAATTAGTTATTTCCTACCTAGAAGCTGAATATGTGTGACTAAGAAATGACTATAACTGATTGATTATATATGATTATGTGCATGCAATTTTTATATAATAACTAACTTTTTTTTGGTCAAGATAAATTAGAATGGGTTAGGATTGACTGCCACTATTATCCTCATATGGTTTGATCCTAACTTATGTGATAAACTAGAAAATTATGGGCACAATTGTATATACCTACTTAAAATAGACTTGTGCGTAGAAATTTGACCTTTGGCTATGATTTGATGACCTATAAATGGATTCTTCACATTTTAAGCCCTAAAAGGTTTTTCAATAGATGAAAACCTAAAAAATGAAAGAGGGGAGTGTAATAGGTTGAGCTAAACCCTATCACTCCTATGATGGTTGATCATTTCCTACATATCCAATACTTTGAGGATGAAAATCAATCCCATGTAGTTCTCCCACTTAGAGTTATTTGTGAAATAATGGTCTTTTTTTAGATTTTTACATATATAGATGTCTTGAATTCTTGATAATGATTTACCTCACTTTGAATAGAATAATATCATGAATTGGCTAAAGACTACTCCAAATGAATAATATGGAATTTGTAAAGAATAAATAAGTTTTACTCAGTGTGAAATAGTGTAAGTGTTCCTCAATAATGATATTTTCAAGTGATAAAATAGGTGACTTAGATTTTCCTTTAAATCAATCCAAAATAAGAAAATCTCACTCTACATATCATATAAATATAGACTAACTTGTAAGGGAGGGTTTAATTTTAAAAAATAAATGTTGCTAACTAAAGGACATGATCAACCCATAAAGGTCAGGACCAACTTCTGCTATTGTCTCATGCTAGTTAATTCTATCCTACAAGGGTAATTTTTGATATTTAATATTTGGCATGCCCATGCAGATGCTTAGAGGGGGTTTTAGAGATTAAGATCATTTATGTAGGAATAAGAATAGTAGCTTAGAAATGGATAGTTACACACAAGTACTCAGAATAGATTGAGGTGGAGAAATAGGGCTAGATTAAATGCTTAACTCAAATAAGATCAAATTTGGCCAAAACTGACATTATCAAGTATTCGTTACCAAATTTAAGTGTGTAAAATGCTTTGTAAAAAATTGAAGAACACTAGAAGATTCTTTCAAAACTCTGGACTTATCACGAAGTATAATTTTTCACCCTAATATGTTTTTAATATTAGATATTTATTAAAAACACATTATAGTCAAAATGAAGACTACTACATATCATATATATAGCTTTCCTTTACTTAATTTAATATCATTTATGCATACTTTTACCAAAAGGACTTAATAAAATAAAATATATAATAATTACAATTTCACCTTACATCTCATATCATAAGGATAGGGGATGGAATTATCATATAGCCATATGTAATTGCTAACACATTCATGAGTGTTGATTTCCCAACCTTTTTAAAATTAGGGGTTAACTAAGGAAATATCCTAAAAATAAACCCAATTTTTTTGTCTTTTCAAGTTTACATGGCATAAAATATGGCTTAATAAATAGATAAGACATTACATAAGTTTCACTCACTAATTGGTTTATCCAAGGGATAATTTTTTCAAGTATGAGTAGATAAATGAATTCACATAATTTCATATTGATCTAATCAACATAGCCACTATGGGAACCTAATTTCCACTTTCATGATAGATTTTTAGAATTGGAATAAAGCACTAGGAAAAATATTTAGTTATTGGTTTAACTATAGTTATATTATACTTTCCCTTGCGATTATTTAATGAATTAATGTACTTTTACTTATTGTAATATTTCTTATGCACCTTTTCAACAATTTTTTTTGGTGAACTCGATCCTTTTTATCATCCAAATTTAGGGTTTCATGTTTTTATCCTATATAGGTCTTGATTTTTGTGTTTAATTCAAATCTAATTTATCTAGGATTGTGTTTTTTTATTGTGATAGATTGATTGGTAGATATATTAATTTTTTTAAAATTCATTTGCTTATTACTAACATTAATTTTTAAAAATATGGAAATTTTTAATGAGATTCATGCTTATTATATTGATACACATGTGGATTATAAAGCCACTAGTAAAAATATGAATGATGAAAATTCAAATGAAATATATGTAGATGTTATTGATTGGTGCAAGCACAAACAAGGAATCCACTTTAGGATAACCTCTAATCTTTTTATGCTTAGATATTCACTCAGACCAAGACATAAACTCAAACCAAAACATAAACTCACACCAAACATGCAAACATGAATGCTTCAAACATTTAGGTTTTTATTAATTCAAATAATTTTAATGGTTTTATGATGTATCATATGCCACAATACCATATAGGCTTATTAAAAAAACATGAAAACAAATCCACTTTCTACTCTGCTCTACTGCTTGCCCCTTCACTAACTTGTTTACCTCTAAAATTGAATTCTCTAACTAATCTAGATATTCCTTTGACATCCCTAGCTTCATTGAGTGTCTCTTCAATGTCCTTAATCTCAAAAAAATGCACAAGAGTTTGGTGACTTTAATTTTCCATAAATTTTAAGATTAAGTGTTAAACTATCACTAATAATGTCCTTTATACATCACCAAAACAAATATAGTTGTGTGTTATCATCATATGATAATATAGGACCTCTACATAATAAAAAAACTCTGACATATATGTTGAATAATGAAGTTTTAAGTACATCTATAAATATTCACTACTAATTTTATTCTATACTAAAGAACCAAATTTTTTGGCTCATGTATGCTCAAGTGATGTTTTAGTTCAAATGACAGATGTTGTAGCTCTCTGTAAATTAGTTCTATTTCTCCAAATGATCTAAAATTTAACACAAAACTCATGTTTATTAGGTATTATGACCTCACAAAATATCCTCAACAAATTTCCTTGTATTGAAGAATAATATTTCCAAATGTCTATGAATTAAGATTCAACATAGACTGACAAAGCATCTGAAAGATCTCCACATTGTCTCGTGGCAAATGAATACATTTACAACGTCATTATAAAAGGTTCAAAAACTTACTCAACTAGGAAATGAACACAATACAAAACAAAAACCTAATCTAACATATCTTTGTTTGATGAAATATTTCCCTTGACCTTGGATGATCTTGCATCATTAATGCTAATTATTTTAATGATGGTGCTTTTATTGAGAATGTTATGAGTGATAATGGTGCTAGTGGCTCTTAAAACATAGGAAATTATGATGTGGATACAGGAAAGTATATAAAATAGATGTTGAATTTAGAAAAGGTGTTGAATAATATCCTAATTAATTTAATTAAATATTAACTATATTAATAGATGTAAGAAAAATATTACCAAAGGAATTTATATTTGAGGAATTATATTTGCAACTAATAATGAACTTTAAATGTTTTCATTCCACCTATTATAGGTTATTATTTCATATTAGGTGTTTTCACTTGGATATTCACCCTTTGAGGATATTTCAAGGCTCTCTTCATCCAAGTGGCACAATGGAATCACCTATAGGCTTGTGGGAAGCCTAAGGAATGAGGTGAGTCTCTAGATAGGGCTAGCTCCCTTGATGTACCACTTAGGATTGTAACTAGGACTAACTTTGGGGGTTGAAAAGGGAGAAATAAAATGAAATAAAATATAAACTAATGGAGGTGATACATCAAATTTACTTATATTACACTTAATATCAAGTAATAAACCAAACATACACTTTCCCAATCTACAACTTCTCACATCAATGTTACATTGTGTGGTTAAGATGAAAATATAGGATAAGAGGACTAGATAAGAGGAATTTAATGGCATAAATGAAGATAAAACCTCACTTAATCCTTGAAATATCCCAATAACACTGCATATTCCCTATAATAATAATTTTTCCAACTGCAAATCGGTTGCAAGAATGAGCTAACATGCTAAGGAAATAAGAGTGTCACTTAAGCAAAATCAAACATTCAAGTACACACACTAAGGAAAATAATGGAAGAGTTAAAAATTAGTCATTTTATTTATAAAAAGGTATAAAAATGAGTAGGGATTCACCATAATTAGGTGGAGCATCCCATACAATGACAAAATGGCCAACTCTTATAGAGTTTGAGAAAGAGAGAAAAGAAGAGAAGTCCAAGGGTCAGAAGGAAACTTGTAAAGCTGAGAGAATAAGTTATAAATTCATGAGATAATATTATGGATTGAACCATTCAAGTTAATTAAGTAAAAATTTCAATCCAAGTCATCAAATTCTTGCAAAGTGGCACAAAACTCCTCATTTTGGCTTAGAAAAATTGCCTACATGATTAAACCTATTTTGACATCTCATAATTGATGAGGAGTACATATAATTATTTTAATGTAAGGGAATAATATAAAACATGAATCTCCATGCATTTTTTAATGGTTGGTCCTCTAAAAACCTCTACAAGTAAGCTATCATCATCTATTGTCTAGAAAACTACTCTTCCATGCACCCTACACACTTAACCTCAAAATTGGAATCATTTATCTATAAAATTACATGGGGAGAATATTTAACCACATATAAATACCCTGAATTTCATTTTAATAATCAATGGAACCTTAAATTTAGCTCACTTGAAGTTTTCCATCTTCTTCACTAGCTTGCCCAATATGCCAGATTTGACCGGCTAAGTTGAATCACCTAGTTTGGGTACTTAGAAGTTTTTTTAGGGACTTAAATGAATATAAATAGTTATATTATTTCTTATTATTCCACCTAAACTTTTTTTCATCTTTATAATCCTCTTTTAGCCTGCACAACACCTAAAATAGTGAAGAAAATCCTATTTTTACCCCATCCATACAAGTCCATAAATATAGATAGCATGTGATGGAGATTTAGTGAGTAATCTTAAAATTAAAATAGGTTTAAAGTCCCAAATATTCCATTTTATTTCATCTCCAACTCTATTTATTCAAACTAGTCCTAGATGAGGGTTTACAAGGGTTTAGACTTAGTTTTGTTCTTAAGGATGATTCATAAAACCTTGACATCCAATATGTAAAAAAATTTCACAAAAGTGGTATTTGGTAACCTTATTAATATCTAAGAATCTCTTTTACTCCCATGAAAATCCTTATATGAGATATGAACACTTGAAGTCACCTATTTGAGCTCTTCCTAACACCTTCATGCATGCTTAAGAGAGTTTGGACCCAAAAATGGTTTTATTGTGATTCCTATGTATTACAAGAGATTTTACATATCATATATGATATCAAAAATATATCCCACTAGATTTTAATGTTCATCTCATGCTTCAAGTGTGAAAAAACCTTGATTTGGTCATAGGCCTAATCCTTGCCTAGTAGGTTTGTTTCAAGGCTTAAGCCCAAAATGACCTTCCTAATATTTTATTTGTATCTAAAGAGATTTAACATGTCTAATCCCATACCAAAGACATGTTTTAATACATTATAAATTTCACCTAGAGCTAAAAGTGGCATTCGTCTCTTATTTGATTTTTAGGCTTTAATGTGCCTATCAGGCCTATTTGCAAACCTTGGTGTTTCAAACCATTTTATTGGGTATTTATCCTCTCTAATTGATATATTACATTTATATAGGTGTCACAAATATTTTAGAACTTTCTTGAAATGTATCCATGTCTCTTACCAATCTTTTCTTAGACTGCTAATTTCATGTACAAAAGGAGTACCCTCTATTTGAGACAAAATAGAGGGCACTACCCTATTTCCCTAAAACATTTTAATATATTATGATCTTATTCAAGTCATAATGATACTATACACAAAATTTTAGCCCTTGAATCCAAGCATAGACTCTTCAATTGATCAAAGCTTCCAGAATAGACTAGTAAAGGCACTATCTACAGGGTTATTATGTATGATTGAGTTTTATATATAGTGTCTAAAAACCTTCCTAGAATCATATAGGTCACATTTGCTTGTTAGATCCATTTTCAATTATTTTCATATCATACTTATCTCAAGGGGATCGATTTCCTTGCTCTCTACCTCTAAAACTGAGACACACAACCTATAGGTGTTTATACAACCCTACTTAAGATTCATCCTGATGTAAAATCACCTCCTTGAACCTATTTGAGTTCACACACCATGTGTGTGAATCAAATTTATTATTTTTAATCTCTTGAGACACCATTTTAACACAAAAAAATAATTCACTACCCTAGATGTTGGAAATATTTGTCATTGATGTCAAAGGTCTAGTATTATTGGTGATAAAGGCCCCATTGCATTTAATGATGTTTATAATAGATATATCTTGGCTAATGTGAGATAATATTTATTTAATATTAATTAATATATTTTTGGTTGCATATGAGACAAAAGAAGGGCCCATGGAGAAGTCAAATAGCCATGGGGTAAAGACAAAAGAATGATGGAACGCATTTTCCCATGAAGAGTCATCTTGGGGAATTCCAAGAGTCACCAAGTGAAGACAAAAGGTGAAGGGCACAATTTCTCATGAAGGTACACTTTGAGGAATATGAAAAGTCACCAGGATAGGGACAAAAGAAGGAAGGATGTTTTTGCTCATGAAGGGTCACCACATGACTTTTCAAAGGCAAGGATGTGAAGGGTCATACAAGTTTGGTGCCATTTTCCATGAGGATTGAAGGGTCATAAAGGGGGAAGGCCAAAGGACATTTGGAAATCTATAAATAAAGGCTTGAGAAGCCATTTGTAAAATGAGTGAGAGAGGTTGATTTGATATTGTAATATTTATCTTAGAAGAGCAATTTCAAGAGATGAATATGATTTGTATTTGTTATATCTAGCTTAGAAGAGCAAAGGTGAGAGAAAGGAAAGAGTTATTGTAATGAACTATCATTTGTTGAGATAACAACATTGATAGATAGTTGTGTGGTATACACAAAGGGGTTGGTACTCCTGTGGGTTGGTGATCATGAATAGTTGTTGGGTTGGTGCTTGATAAAAGGGTTGGTGCTCCTATGGGTTGGTGCTCACGAATAGTTGTTGGGTTGGTGCTCGGCAAATGGGTTGGTGCTCCTATGGGTTGGTGCTCATGAATAATTGTTGGGTTGGTGATCAACAAAGGGATTGGTGCTCCTATGGGTTGGTGCTCATGAATAGTTGTTGGGTTGGTGCTCAGCAAAGGGGTTGGTGCTCCTGCAAGTTGGTTCTTGTGAATATTGTTTGGATTGGTGCTCATTCATATACTTGAGATTGTTCTCCATGATTTTTTCCACATTAGGTTTCCACATTATATTTGGTGTCTCTCTCTATCTTGTGTGGTGTTTATTGTTTGAGTTTTATTTCATATCTTGAATGTTTGATTAAGTGGAATTTGGTTAAGGGAAAGTTTTATAAGATATATGATATATTGATTCACCCCCCCTCTTAGTATATCCCATGCTTAACAATTGGTATCAGAGCAGGGTCCTTCATAAAGGGTTTAATAGTTTGAAGGTAGATCAAGGAAAAGCATAAGATGGCCAAGCAGCTAAAGAAGGAGAATCAAGAGTTGAAATCTATGGTTGAAGCTCTTAAATAACAAGTGTGTATCTTGGATTCTAAGTTGGCTATAGAAGTAAAAGAAAATAAGATATTTATTCAAGATCTTAAGAATTAGTTAGAGGTTGCAAATTCAAGTTTGATATCAAGAGAAGAAGAGTTTAATTAGTTAAAGGTTGAGTTAGGTTCTTTAAAGGATAATCATGAGAAGCTTATAATCAAGGTTGAGAAAGATCATGAAATATTACTCCAAGGAAAGAATGATGCGAGTTTTGAAGGAAAATTAAAGAAACCAATCAAGCAACCCAATGCTTTCAATTTTTCAAATTCTTTTCATGGCCGTTGTTTTGTTTGTCATCATGTTGGTCATAGGGAAAGAGATTGTATGAGGAGAAGAAATCAGTCATAGGGAGATCTCAGTCACATTCAAGAAAAAGCTATGAGAAATATTGTTTGCTTTTGTTGTCATAAGGTTGGCCATATTACTAAATTATGTCAAAATAAAGTAAAGAGATATTCAAGGTATGTCAAAGGATATAGAGCCCCTAGATAATATGAGAAGAGTCAAATTTAGGTTTGGAGACCTAAAATAGTAAAGGTTGATTAGGCTGAGTTTAAGAGTGAGAATGAATTACTTGCTATAGTAGAAAAAGAATCAGATAAGAAGGATTGTGAAGAATCTCTTGTTACATTTGAGCATGAGCTTTGTCAAGATAAGATAGTTACAAAAGTTGAGAAGATGAAAAACATCATAAATGTTGAGGTTAGTAAGTCAAAAAGGTTAGACGTGTTTAAACGGATTCTAAAAGAAAAACACAAGAAGATCAAGGAAGAAACAAAGGAGATGTGGGAATCTCCTGAGATTTGTTTCTAGGACCCTTTTGTGTGGGGTGTCTCTTTTAGGCTTCAAAGAGACACTTTTAAGAAAAATTGAAGCATGGTGGATGCTATTGGGTCTTGGCTATGTTGCATGACAAGAAGGTGAGTTGGCAGATTAATTTGTATATCTTTTGAGGGAATAGATTTTTGAAGAAAATTTTGCATCAGTATTATGGTTTGAGGCTACGTAGTGTTTAAAATTTTTGAAGTATTTCAAATTATTATGGTCATAATAAATTAGAATGTTGAAAAAGAGCTAAAAATTTTAGAAAGAAGGAAAAGGATACTCATGCAGATTCAAGAAGAAGGATCAGAGTTTCAAAGCTCCATTCATCAGAAAGAAGGTTTAGACATGTTCATGGTAGAAGAAACAACCTGAAGATTCTATGTTGGTGCAAAAAGCTTTGCATGTAAGAAATGAAGATAAGCCATGGTTCATTGATAGCAGATGTTCGAGGCATATGATAAGAGATAAAAGTAAGTTCATAACTCTAAAGAATATAAATGGTGGCACAGTGAGATTCAAAGATAAAACCACTGCTAGGATAGCTGGAAAAAGTACTTTAAGTTTGGATAATAGTAGAACCAAGACTAAGAATGTTTTGTAAAGCATAATCTGTTGAGTGTAAGTTAAATATGTGTTCAGGGCTACACATTAAAGTTTTATGCAAAAGGTTGTGAGATTAGAAGAAAATATTCAAATGAGTTGATTGAAAATTCTCAAAGGACAGGCAATGATTTATTAGATATCTTCTCAAAGGCATGATCAAAGGACACATTCAAAGATCTGCAAGAGGAGTTGGGAGTAATTTCTATTACTTCCTACCATTGATGTTTAACATCAGTTGAGGGGGAGCTAAGTGTTAGCTTTAGGTAGGCCCTTTGCCATTGATGTCAAAGGGGAAGAATAATAGGTACAAGTACAAGTGCAAAAATAGATACAAGGAAAATGTATAGGTTGTTACAGTAAGGGGGAGTTATTGTATGGATATGTAGGTGACAGGATATGGCAGTTTTAGGATTGAGGTTGCCATCAATGACAAAGGGGGAGATTGTTGGAAATATTTTAATTGATATCAAAGGTCTAGCATTATTGGTGATAAAGGCCCCATTGCATTTAATGATGTTTGTAATAGATATATCTTGGCTAATGTGAGTTAATATTTATTTAATATTAACAAATATATTTTTGGTTGCGTAGAGACAAAAGAAGGGCCCATGGAGAAGTCAAAGAGCCATGGGGTAAAGACAAAAGAAGGATGGGACACATTTTCCCATGAAGAGTCATATTGGGGAATTCCAAGAGTCACCAAGTGAAGACAAAAGAGGAAGGGCACAATTTCTCATGAAGGGACACTTTGAGGAATACGAAAATTCACCAAGATAAGGACAAAAGAGGGAAGGACGTTTTGCTCATGAAGGGTCACCACATAACTTTTCAAAGGCAAGGATATGAAGGTTCATACAAGTTTGGATCCATTTTCCATGAGGATTGAAGGGTCGCAAAGGGAGAAGGCCAAAAGTCATTTAGAAAGATATAAATAAAGGCTTGAGAAGCCATTTGTAAAATAAGTGAGAGAGGTTGATTTGATATTTTAATATATAGCTCAAAAGAGAAATTATGAGAGATGAATATGATTTGTATTTTTTATATCTAGCTTAGAAGAGCAAAGGTGAGAGAGAGGAAAGAGTTATTGTAATGAACTATCATTTGTTGAGATAGCAACATTGATAGATAGTTGTGTGGTATACACAAAAGGGTTGGCGCTCTTGTGGGTTGGTGCTCACAAATAGTTATTAGGTTGGTGCTCGGTAAAGGGGTTGGTGCTCCTATGTGTTGGTGCTCATGAATTGTTGCTAGGTTGGTGCTCAGCAAAGGGGTTGGTGCTCCTGTGGGTTGGTGCTCACAAAGAGTTGTTGGGTTGGTGCTTAGCAAAGGGTTTGGTGCTCCTACAAGTTGGTGCTTGTGAATATTGTTTGGGTTGGTGCTCATTCATATAATTGAGATTGTTTTCCATGGTTTTTCCCACATTGGGTTTCCACCTTATATTTAGTGTCTCTCTTTATCTTGTGTGGTGTTTATTATTTGAGTTTTATTTCATATCTTAAATCTTTGATTAAGTTGAATTTGGTTAAGGGAAAGTTTTATAAGATATATGATATACTAATTCACCCCCCCCTCTTAGTATATCCTATGCTTAACACTAGAATGACATGTCATGTGTATATGCTTGTTGTAGGTGTTTATGTGTCCTACTAATCTTGGGTACGGTGCTTAGATACCCTTGTTTGATCCATAAAGGTAAAACATATTTTTTTTATGTTTATATTTACCTTTAATTCACCTAAACACCATCAAATCACTAAATTATCCCACTATCATGCCTGCCTATTTGTAGGTATACCTTTCTTGGCCTATGTATGGAGTGTGGGTAATAGTAGGGAAGTCAAAACCATGTTCATCACCTCCTCCATGTGATATTTATTACATGAATGTTATCACAAATAATATAATCCCATTTAAATTTGAAGACATTAATTGATATTTCCAATGTGGATGAGATGCCTTTCTTGGTCTCAGATCTGTAAACTTTACTATTTTAATTTAATACTTTTAAGGGCAATTGTGAGGCTCCTAACACTTGCCTTTCATTATCTCTTCACTATTAAAACTCTACCAATTCAATGCCTATTCTAGAGGATAAAAATAAAATCAATTATGATACATCAAAGGTATTTGAAACTATATTATATGATATCTTCAAAACCTACAGGGCCTCTATTTTTTGTCATTTCAGGGATTAGAGCCCTAAAACTCAATCCTCATGCTTAGGAAAGTTTATCATAGCTTTTTTGTCATCCTAGCACCTAATTCAGGTTTTTCATGGTCTCTTCCACATGCAAGGGCTTTAATTAAGGTTTTACCACATGCTTTAACAATCTATTTAGTACCTTAGTCTCCTATTTCATCACTTCTCAATATGTAGGCAGATAATGTAACTGTGGATAGTGAGTATGGAAATTGGCCTTAAATGGGTTGAGTACACATATTAAAACATAAAATTCATTCCACACACCTTAAATATCTTGTAACCACTACAAAAGATCTTCTCATGGCATGATGTCATCAGAAAGACCCTATATGTGTGTATAGATTGTATATAAGTAGCAAGTGTGGAATGGAGCAATACTAAGTTGATAAAAGGTCTCTTGGGAAATTTTAGACCTATTTTTGTCCTTCCAAATTCATTATTAATGCCAAATACCTCCTAAAAATTTTCTCAAAACATCTTTTCAACATGAAAAATCACTTGTAACTATATGGGATAGAGCAAGTAGAGGTCTCTCATGACTGTTTGGTATGGAAAATGAACATATGATCAAAATTTACACCTTTTCCTAACATATAAAATAACTTAATTCAATTCATAAATTCTTGTACTAGATAATAAACCTTCATTACCACTTCATATATAGGAAGGACTAGCTCCAACATGAAATTGCAACTAAAATTATGCAAAGAGTTGACCATGGAGGGAAACAAGCTAGTAAGCAATCCAAGAGGTGATATGATGAATTAAAAACATGTAATGAAGTGGTAACATGACCTAGGAACTTGTGTAACATCATTTACCATTTGTATGATATCCATAAATGAGAACACACTCAGTAAAAAAGAAGTATCTCAGTTAAAATTACACATGATGACACCCTCTTGCAACATAGGCCAATTTGCTCATCCAAACACCATGAGACCTAAAAAAAATAATGGATACCATATTATATGTAATAAAACATCTTTTGGAGTCAAAATCATAAACTTTTTCATACACATTTAGCCAAAATGGATAAAAACCCATAGGTTGCATGAAATAGCTAGTAAAACTAGATAGTCAACTTGTTAGCAATGGTTCATAAAGCATGGTTGACCAATCTCTAAATAAATATATAAAAATGAAGGTATCCTAGTATAATATCATCTCTCAAAATCATTTTTATTGAAACTACCTGTGTTGTTCATACCAAGCAAAAACTTGAGTGTCACTTTAATTTTCCAAGAAGGGAAAAAATATAGCAGAACAATTTTGTGCCAAAAAGTTGTATCATGTTTAAATTTTCCATATTTGCCAAGTGGCACACTTCCCAAAGAGGTCATACAAGTACCAAAATCACTCTTTTCTTCAATAAAACCATTTTTTTTGAGTAAATTAACAATTTTCAATTAGTGATAGTTACTATAAACCTCCTAAGACACATGGCACATGATAAAACTTTTTAAAAATTAAACATTTCCCAATAAACCCATATAAAACATTAAATACACTATTTTTGACCCTTAAAATTACCCAAAATGATAAATAAACCTAAAAAATAATTGAGTAAAGCTATTAAAACATTAATTGACATAAAATGACCTATAAAACACCTCATGAGAATACATTATACCCCCTTATAGGCCTTAAAATTAAGTTTTTTACTATGGGTGCCCCAATTTACCCTAAAAGTCAAATTTGGTCAACAAATTAGTGACTCATTGGGGTAGTATGCCTGTTATATTAACTAGACTAGTAGCCTTATTAGTTCATTGGGCTTAGGAGTCCTCCAAGGACTGAGACAAACAAGAAAACTTTTACCATTGACCACAATCCCTTTGATCAAGATAGGACAATAAGATTAACTCAACCACATGAATTAAAAGACACACACAACAAAGAAAGCAAACATAAAAGACACACACATATGCTCAAGGAACTTAGGGGAAGTAGAGAACAACCTATTATGTACAAATATTAATGAGCATACCTCTCTCCTAGATCAAAGGGGAAGTTTGAAACATCACCTTCTTAATGAGATGAAACATGATGCAAAGCATGTTGCTCTTGGGATCGGATGTTCAATGGATTAGGCTTGTTCTTTGGCACTTTAATTGTCATACCCTCAAGTAGACCATATTCAAATAGTTCTTAAATGTAGACATATTATTCTTGCATCCAAACATCTTCAACCTTGTCATGTAGATCCTTAATTACAGCCTCAAATGATGATTGTGCAAGGTATACCTTTTTGTCTCCCATGGTGCTCTCAACAAGATTAGGCTTCTTCTCAGCTACAAGATCTTCTATCTCATCAAGAAGCTCTAAAAACTCTATCCAATATTGATCATTGACTTCCATGGAAACCTCTTATTTCACTTTATCATACACTCAATCTTCAACATGGCAAAGCTCTTCAAGCTCTTGAAGTAACTCTATTTGTAGATACCAATCATCCTTTTTCTCTTTCTCATATAGAGCCATTTCCTTTTCCATCTTCTCTTATTGATGTATGTTGTCATCAATATGATTTTATTCAAACTCAATTGCATCATCAAGTGGATTCATGATAGCTAGTTTTTGACCAATAGAAAGAGCTTCCTCTTTATGCTTGCTTGAATATTTAATCTCATGTTTAGTTCCATAGACAAGATTATCATCAAGTGTGTAATATTTTAGAGAAAGAGGAGCTTTAAATAACTCATCAGATTCATTACATATTAAATTTAACTTCTTCCATAGATCTTATTTCTCATGATCATCTTCAAAAGCTACTTCTTCTACCTTGTTCTCATGAAACTCTCCTAAGACTGCCACTTCTTGAGAGATAACTTGAAAGTATTCTCCATATTTGATAACACATTCCACTTATTACTTATAATGATCATATAAAACCTTTTGATCAGATGTATAATCTTATTTAAGGGCTGTAAGATCTTCCATTTCCTTCTCCTTCATGGCGATGCCAAGACTAGGAATTTTGAAATCATGTGATCTAGCCCAATGAGGCTACCAAGGAGGTAGACTTTATTCAAACAAGATCTCTCTTTATTTTTCAACCAACTGATCTTCCTAAGGTTCCCATACCATAGGTACATAAAGATAAAGAGTGATAGGTTGAGGACAAGATGAGCTAGTTGGTGGAGGTGGTACATAGAACTCAAAATCAGGTTGAGGGTGAAATGTAGGAGTTTTTTCATAGACACACATCCCTTCAAACATAGAGACATTAGCTATTGTATTATACTTTTGTTCTCTAATGGGAGTACCTATATTGATTTCTTCCTCACAATCACTCATGAGAGTCTCTTGATCAATCATGAATTGAATTTGTTCTTCTTTACTTGCTTCTCTCAAGATAGGTTCCTCTTTTAGAAGAAATGAAGTGGAGGCTTGACATATAGGCTCATGGATTTGAGGTAATGAGGTTGGAACATGAGATGTAATTAGAGGTGAAGGTATTTTATATAGAGTGTGGAATGGAGGAGAAGGTTTATGAATAGGTTTAGAAAAGATGAAAACACTAGTGAGTTCTAGTGGAAGTGAATCCTTAGTCTAATTAGGAGGGAAAACATCTACATGAGTAGGAACTTCACCTTTCCAATGATACCCTTGTGTATAATACATGGAAACATTTGATGTAAAAGATTCATAATAATGCTCTTGGTTTTGATAGGCATCAGAATATGAATTAAAAGGCTCATATTGAGGCTAATAGAGAAATGTTTCTTAGTAGTTATTCTCATATGATTGTCCAACAACATGGTGTCCATATGGAGAGGTAAATGGAGGACTATATGACTACCATGGCTCATAGGGTTATTGAGGGCAAAATTATGGTTCATAACAAGTCTGATTTTAGGATTGATACACTTCATGACAAGGCTGATTATAGTTACACCAAGGTTCATTGAGAACTTGTTCACATTGATGGGTAATGCAACAAGCTTGGAAGGTTTCACCAACTTATAGGGAACAAAAATCAACATTAAATTCAGCCACGAAACCTTCATTTGGAATTTATGACATAATAAATGATTATAAACAATATTCAAAATAATACCTAGGCTGTTTGACTAGTTGATAAAACTTTGGAGTTGCCATTAGTGCTTGAATAGATGCCATTAAAGGCTAGTTGTTGAGAGACAACACCAAAAATATATCAACCTCTTGGAACAAAAGTCCCACTAAGCATGAAAAAAACTATTGTCACTTGGATATTCACCCTTTGAGGATATGAAAAGTCTCTCCTCATCCAAGTGGTACAATAGAATCACCTCTAGGCTTGTGGGAAGCCTAAGGAATGAGGTGAGTCTCTTGATAGGGCTAGCTCCCTTGATGTACCACTTAGGATTGAAACTAGGACTAACTTTGGGGGGTGAAAAGGGAGAAATAAATGAAAATAAATATAATATAATAGATTTGATACACAAAATTTATTGATGGCATCCAAACATATACATATTACACTTGAGATCAATAAACAAACCAAACATACACTTTCCCAATCTACAACTCCTCACATCAATGTTACATTATGGGGCCAAGTTAAAAACATAGGATAGGAGAACTAGAAAAGAGGCCTTGAATGGAATTGATGAATAAACAAACTCACTTAATCCTTGACATATCCCAATAACACTTCACATGCCCTACAAGAAAAAGTTTTCCAACTGTAAATAACTTGCAAGAATGAACTAACATGCTAAGGAAATAAGAATGTCACTTAAGAAAAATTAAAAATTTAATTACAAACACTAAGTATAGTCATGTAAGAGGTAAAAATTAGTCATTTTATATATAAAAAAGTATAAAAATTAGTAGGTATTTTCCATACTCAGGTGGAGCATCCCATGCAATGCCAAAATGGCCAACTCTTATAGAGTTTAAGAAAGAGAGAGAAGAAGAAAAGTCCAAGGGTCACAAGGACACATTTTAAGCTGAGATAATAAGGTATCCATGCATGAGATAATATTATGGTTTGAACCATGTAATCTCATTAAGAATAAATTTCAATCCAAGCCATCATATTCTTGTAAAGTGGCACAAAACTCCTCATTCTAGCTCAAAAAAATTGTATGCATGATTAGACCTATTTAGACATCCCATAAATAATGAGTATTGGGTATGATGATTTTAATGGAAGTAAATAATCTCATGCATTCCTCTCCATGAATTGGATGCATTATTGGTCCTCTATAAACCTCTAAAAGTGAGCCATCATCATCCATTATCTAGAAAACTGCTCTTACATGCACCCTGCACACTTGGCTTCAAAATTGGCATAATTTATATATGAAAATACATTAGGAGAAGTGTGTGAAAATTTTAAATACCATCCATGGCCTTTGAATCATCAGGGGAATCTTAAATTCAGCTCACTTGAAGTTTTCCATCTTCTTCACTAGTTTGCCTAATATGCCAAATTTGATTGGCTGAGTTGAATCACCTATTTGGGGCACTTATAATCTTTTTCAGGGAATGAAATGAATATAGGGAGTTATTTAAAGTCTTAAAATTCCATAAAAACTTTTTTTTTTAATTTATAATCCTCTTTTAGCCTACACAACACACAAAATAGTGAAGAAAAGCCTATTTTTTCCCAATTCATACAATTACATACATCTATATGTCATTTGAGGGAGATTGAGTGAGTCATATTCAACTTCCAATAGGTTTCACATCCCAAATATTCCATTTTATTGGATCTCCAACTCTATTTCTTAAAAGTAGTCCTAGCTGAGGGTTTACAAGGGTTTTAGACCTATTTTAGGTCTTAAGGATGATTCATAAAACCTTGACATCCAAGATTCCAAAAAATTCCACAAAATTAGTCTTGATGGACCTTATTAAAATCTCCAAATGTCTTTTAATCCCATGGAAACCCTTAAATGAGACATGAACACTTGAAGTCACCTATTCGAGCTCTTCCTTACACCTTCCTACATGTCTGAGGTAGTTGTAACCCAAAAATGTTTTTCTTGTGATTATTATTAATTAAAATATCTTTTACACATACTATATGACCTCAAAAATATATCTTAATAGATAGGAATAATTATCTCATGCTTCAATTTTGAAAGACCCTTGATTTGGTCATAGGCCTAGTCCTTACCTAGTAGGTCTATTTCAAGGCTTAAGACCAATATGACCTTCCTTGTTGGAAATATTGTCATTGATGTCAAAGGTCTAGCATTATTAGTGATAAAGGCCCCATTGCATTTAGTGATATTTGTAATTGATATATCTTGGCTAACATGAGTTAATATTTATTTAATATTAACAGATATATTTTTGGTTGCATATGAGACAAAAGAAGGGCCCATGGAGAAGTCAAAGAGCTACGGGATAAAGACAAAAGAAAGATGGGACACATTTTCCCATGAAGAGTCATCTTGGGGAATTCCAAGAGTCACCAAGTGAAGACAAAAGAGGAAGGGCATAATTTCTCATGAAGGGACACTTTGAGGAATATGAAAAGTCACCAAAATAAGGACAAAAGAGGGAAGGACATTTTTGCTCATGAAGGGTCACCACATGACTTTTCAAAGGCAAGGATATGAAGGGCCATACAAGTTTGGCACCATTTTCCATGAGGATTGAAGGGTCACAAAGGGGGAAGGCCCAAGGTCATTTGGAAAGCTATAAATAAAAGCTTGAGAAGCCATTTGTAGTATGTGAGAGATAGAGGTTGATTTGATATTATAATATATAGCTTAGAAGAGCAATTGTGAGAGATTAATATGATTTGTATTTGTTATATCTAGCTTAGAAGAGCAAAGGTGAGAGAGAGGAAAGAGATGTTGTAATGTACTATCATTTTTTGAGAGAGAAACATTGAGAGATAGTTGTGTGGTATACACAAAGGGGTTGGTGCTCCTATGGGTTGGTGCTCATGAATAGTTGTTGGGTTGGTGCTCAACAAAGGGGTTGGTGCTCTTGTGGGTTGGCAATCATGAATTTTTGTTGGGTTGGTGCTTAGAAAAGGGGTTGGTGCTCATGTGGGTTGGTTGGTGCTCATGAATTTTTGTTGGGTTGGTGCTTGGCAAAGGGGTTGGTGCTCTTGTGGGTTGGTGCTCATGAATAGTTTTTGGGTTGGTGCTCAGCAAAGGAGCTGGTGCTCCTGTGGGTTGGTGCTCATGAATAGTTGTTGGGTTGGTTCTCAACAAAGGGGTTGGTGCTCCTGTAAGTTGGTGTTTGTGAATATTGTTTGGGTTGGTACTCATTCATATACTTGAGATTGTTCTCTATGGTTTTTCCCACATTGGGTTACCACGTTATATCTAGTGTCTCTCTCTATCTTGTGTGGTGTTTATTATTTGAGTTTTATTGCATATATTGAATATTTGATTAAGTGGAATTTGGTTAAGGGAAAGATTTGTAAGATATATGATATACTGATTAACCCCCCCTCTCATTATATCTATTGCTTAATAATTAGTATTAGAGTAGGTTCCTTTTTGAAAAGTTTTATAGCTTGAAGGTAGATCAGGAAAACACGATGGCTGAGTCACAAGAAGGATTTTCTACAAATAAGGCACCTTTGTTTGATGGGATGAATTATGCTTTTTGGAGCATGAGAATGAATATTTATTTGATGGCCCTTGGATTCAACATATGGCAAGCAGTGGTGGAGGAATATGAAGAGCCACAGACATCTGTAATTACTCTAGAAGAAAAGAAGGCAAGTGAATGTAATGCTAAAGATTTAAATCCTATTTTATGTGGTTTATGTGAATCTGAATTTGTTAAATTTATGCAATGTAAATCTTCTCATGAAACTTGGGTAAAACTTGAGAATATTTACAAAGGTGATGGAAAGGTTCAACAAGCTAAGCTTCAGACTTTTAGAAGATAGTTTGAAAGTTTGAAGATGGAAGAAGAAGAAGATATAGAAAGTTATCTTTTGTGAGTTGATCAAATTGTAAATTAGATTCAAGGTCTTGGAGAAACGTTGGATGAGTCAACGATGGTGCAAAATTTTTTGAGATCTTTACCAATGAGATATGATGCAAAGGTTTCAGCAATTGAGGAGATGAAGAATTTAGCCAAGCTAAAGATGGATGAGCTTCATGGTATTCTCATGGCATATGAGATGCGGATAGAACAAGATAAACCCTCAAAGAGAAAAGTGGCTTTCAAGACATCAAAGAAAGAGAAAGCTAAGATTCAAGAATCAAGTGATAGTTCCAATGATGATGAAGATGACAACAAAGCACTTTTCATTCGCAAGCCAAAAAGAGGAACAAGTAAATATCAAGGAAAAATACCTTTTAAATGTTTTAATTGTGGAAAGATTGGACATTTTTCAACTAGATGCCCAAATATGGGTAATGATGATGAAGAAGAAAAGCCTACATAAAAGAAAATTTTCAAAGGCAAATCCAAGAAGGGAATTGAGAAGAAGAGACTGTATTCTAAAGATCCTAGCTCAGTCAAAGATAGTGGAGTCAGCAATTCAGAAGAAGAGATTCTATTCATGGCCATACATGAAGATATCAAGAAGAAGAAGAGGAGAAAGTTGAAGTGAATATGGAATGATAACTCATTTGTTCCCTAGAAGAGTTAAAAGATGTTGAGAAGAAGAATCAATGATTAAAGCACCAGATCGAGAAAAATAAACAAGAGTCAAAGGAAATGATTGAAGATCTACAAGCACACTTTGAAGAAGCCAAGAATAATGAAGAATATCTCACAGCATAGTTGGAAATAAGAAGAAAAGAATGTGAAAGGTATGTTATTGAAATTGCCTCTTTAAAAGAAGATATTAAGAAAGTAGTCAATGATAAAGTAGTTAGTGACTCAAAATTTGAGGATAGCACTAACATATTGAATAAGATATTAGAGAGTCAAAAATAAAATTTAGATAAGACAGGGATTGGATTTGAAAAGAAAAAGAGCTATGTTGAAGCTCTTACAAAAGAGGAAACAAAAAGGGGAGAAGTGAAGAATATAGAGGACATTTCAAATAGAGAAGGCTGGAAAGAACAAAGCTACAAAAGACAATCAGGTCAAAGATATACAGATAGGTCTTACTTTTATGGCTATTGTTTTTATTGTAATGGATATGGTCACAAGAAATTAGAATGTAGAAAAAAAGCTAAAATTTTCAGAAATAAGGAGAAGGAAAGTCAAGTACAGTCAAGCAAAAGCCACAACTCTTTTGTTCCTCTATCAAGCTTTGATGAAGAGACCATAGTATGCTATAAGTGAAACAACTTCAGACACATAGCTCAGTATTGTAGAAGCGTGTTTGAGTTAGTCAAGAAGGATCAAATTTTCAAAGTTCCATTCATCAAGAAGAAGGATTAGAGTTTTAAAGTTCCATTCATTAGGAAGAAGGTTCAGACATGTTCATGTCAAAAGAAACAACCTGAAGATTCTATGTTGGTGCAAACAGCTTTGCATGTAAGAAATAAAGATCAACCATGGTTAATTGATAGTGGATGTTCAAGGCATATGATAGGAAATAAAATTTAGTTCATAACTCTAAAGAAGATCAATGGTGGCATAGTGAGATTTGGAGATAAAACTACTGCTAGGATAGCTGGAAAAGGTACTTTGAGTTTGGATTATGATACAACTAAGACTAAAAATGTTTTGTATTTAAAAGGTCTTAAGCATAATCTATTGAGTGTTATTCAAATATGTGATTAAGGATACACATTAAGGTTTCATGATGAAGGTTGTGAGATTAGAAGAAAATATTCAAATGAGTTAATTGCAGATGCTCAAAGGATAGGGAATAATGTGTATGTATTGTCAGATATCTTTTCAAAGGCATGATCAAAGGATACATTCAAATATCTACAAGAGGAGTTGGGAGTAATTTCTATTAATTCTTTCCATTAATGTTTAGCATTAGTTAAGGGGGAGCTAAGTGTTAGCTCCAGGTAGGCCCTTTACCATTGATGTCAAAGGGAGAGAATAATAGGTACAGGTACAGGGGCAAAAATAGGTATAGGGAATAGATATAGGTTACTACAGTAAGGGGGAGTTACTGTATGTTTTTAGATGATAGTATGTGCAGGTGATAGGATGTGGCAGTTTAAGGATTGAGGTTGCCATCAATGAAAAAGGGGGAGATTTTTGGAAATATTGTCATTGATGTCAAAGGTCTAGCATTATTGGTGATAAAGGCCCCATTGCATTTAATGATATTTGTAATTGATATATCTTGGCTAATGTGAGTTAATATTTATTTAATATTAATGAATATATTTTTGGTTTTATATGAGATAAAAGAAGGGCCCATGGAGAAGTCAAAGAGCCATGGGGTAAAGACAAAATAAGGATGGGACACATTTTCCCATGAAGAGTCATCTTGGGGAATTCCAAGAGTCACCAAGTGAAGACAAAATAAGAAGGGCACAATTTCTCATGAAGGGACACTTTGAGGAATACAAAAGTCACCAAGATAAGGACAAAAGAGGGAAGGACTTTTTTGCTCATGAAGGGTCACCACATGACTTTTCAAAGGCAAGGATATGAAGGGTCATACAAGTTTGGTGCCATTTTCTATGAGGATTGAAGGGTCACAAAGGGGGAAGGCCAAAGGTCATTTGGAAAGCTATAAATAAAGGCTTGAGAAGCCATTTGTAATATGTGAGAGATAGAGGTTGATTTGTTATTGTAATATCTAGCTTAGAAGAGAAATTGTGAGAGACGAATATGATTTGTATTTGTTATATCTAGCTTAGAAGAGCAAATGTGTGAGAGAGAAAAGAGATGTTGTAATGAACTATCATTTGTTAAGATAGAAACATTGAGATATAGTTGTGTGGTATACACAAATGGGTTGGTGCTCCTGTGGGTTGGTGCTCATGAATAGTTGTTGGGTTGGTGCTCAGCAAAGGGGTTGGTGCTCCTGTGGGTTGGTGCTCACGAATAGTTGCTGGGTTGGTGCTCTTATGGGTTGGTGCTCATGAATTGTTGCTAGGTTGGTGCTCGACAAAGGGGTTAGTGCTCCTATGGGTTGGTGCTCACAAATAGTTATTGGGTTGGTACTCAATAAAGGGGTTGGTGCTCTTGTGGATTGGTGCTGATGAATAGTTTTTGGGTTGGTGCTCAGCAAAGGGGTTGGTACTCCTGCAAGTTGGTGCTTGTGAATATTATTTGGGTTGGTGCTCATTCATATACTTGAGATTGTTCTCCATGGTTTTTCCCACATTAGGTTTCCACATTATATCTAGTGTCTCTCTCTATCTTGTGTGGTGTTTATTGTTTGAGTTTTATTGCATATCTTGAATGTTTCATTAAGTGGAATTTTGTTAAGGGAAAGATTTATAAGATATATGATATACTGATTCACCCCCCCCCTCTCAGTATATCCTGTGCTTAACATTCCTAATGTCTTATTTTTATCTCAATAAATTGAACATGTCTAATCCCATACAAAATACATGTTCTAATACATTATAAAGTTCACCTAGAGCTGAAAGTGGCATTGGTCTCTTATTTGGTTTCTAAGCCTTAATGTGCATGTCAATTATATTTGTAAACCTTGGTATCTCATACCATTTTAGTGGGTCCTTATCCTCTATTATTTATCTATTACATTTATATAGGTGTCAAAAATCTTTTTAAACTTTCCTAAAATGTTTCCATGTCTCTTACCAATCTTTTTTTGGACTGCTAATTTCACATACAAAGGAAGTGCCCTTTATCTGAGACAAAAATAGAGGGAACTCCCCTATTTCCCTAGACACATTTGAATATATTTTTATATTTTAAAATTTATAAGGATATTCTACACAAAATTTTATCCCCAAACTCCAAGCATAGACCCTTCAACTGCTCAAATCTTCCAAAATAGACTAGTAAAGGCACTGTTTGCAGGGTTATTATGTATGATTGAGGTTTATATATAGTGTCTAAAAACATACCTAGAATCGTATAGGATCACCTAATTATTTTTACATCCATTTTGGACTATTTTAATATCATATTTATCTCAAGGGGATCAATTTCCTTGCTCTCTAACTCTAAAACTGAGACACACAGCCTGGAGGTGTTCATACCACCCTACTTGAGATTCATCTTGATGTAAAATGAACTCCTTGAACCTATTTTATTTCACACACCATGTGTGTGAATAAAATTTATTTTTTGGAATTTCTTTTGACACCATTTAAACACAAAAATTAAGTCACTTTTGTAGAATGACATGTAGTGCCTATAGGCCCGCTGTAGGTTTTTATGCCTCCTACTAGGCTTGGGTATGGTGCTTAAATACCATTGTTTGATCGTTGAAGGTAAAAAATAATTTTTTTATGTTGATATTTACCTTGAATTAACTTAAACACCATCAAATCACCAAATTAGCCCACTATTATGGTTGCCTAGCTGTAGGTGCACCTTTCTTGGCCTGTGTACGCACTGTGGGTAATAATAGGGAAGTCGAAACCATGCTCATCATCTCCTCAAAGTTTTATTTATGCCATGAATGTTCTCATCAACCATATAATTACATTTAAATTTTAATACATTAATTTATATTTCCAACTTAGATGAGAGGCCTTTCTTGGTCTCAGATCTATAGACTTTACTATTTGAATTTAATACTTTTAAGGGCAATTTTGAGGATCCTAACACTTGCCTTTCATTATATATTAACTATTCAAACTCTACCAAGTCAATTCCTACTCTATAGGATACAAATACAAGAAATTATTATGTATCAAAGGTCTTTGAAATTGTATTATAAGATATCTCCAAAACCCACAGGGCCTCTATTTTGTCATTTTAGGGATTAGAGCCCTAAAACTCAGTCCTCATGTTTAGGAAAGATTCTCATAGCTTATTTACCATCATATAATCTTATATAGGTTTTTCATGGTCTCTTTCACTTGTAATGGATTCAATTAAGGTTTTACCACATGCTTTAACACCCTATTTAATACCTCAGTCCCTTATTTCATCCCCTATAGGTGATCATTTCTTAGTATGCAAGTAGATAATGAACTACGGATAGTGAGTATGGAAATTGGCATTTAATGGGTTGAGTACCCATATTAAAACATCAAATTAATTCCACACACCTTCAATATATGTAAACCACTACAAAATATCTTATCATAGCATGACATCATTAGAAAGTCCATGTATGTGTGTATGAACTATATATAAGCAACAAGTGTGGAATGGAAAAACAATAAGTTGATAAAATGTCTCATGGGAAATTTTAGACCATTTTTATCCTTAAAAATTCATGATTGGTTCCAAATACCTCCTAAAATAAGTCCAAAAACATCTTTTCAATGTGTAAAATCACCTATAACTATATGAGATAGAGCAAGCAGAGGTCTCTCATGATTATTTGGTATGGAAAATGAACATATGATCAAAATTTACATCATTTAATAACATAAAAAATAACTTAATTCAATTCCTAAATTCTTGGTACAGATAATACACCTCCATTACCACTTCATAGATAGGAAAGACCAACTCAAACATGAGACTGCAATTGAAATTGTGCAAAGAGTTGACCATGGAGGGAAACAAGATAGTAAGCAATCCAAGAGGTGACATGATGAATTAAAAACATGGAAGGAAGTAGTCTCATAACCTAGGAACTTTTATAACACTATTACCTAGATGTATGGGACCCCTACAAGAGAACACACTCAGCAAACAAGAAGTATCTCAGCTAAAACTGCACATGATGACACCTTCTTGTAACATAGGCCAATTTACTCATCAAAACACCATGTAACATAAAAAAAATAATTTATACCATCTAAAAATGAATCCAACATCCTCTATAGTTAACTTCATCAATTTGTTTATTTGGATTTAGCCAAAATGGAATAAAACCCATAGGGTGCATGAACTAGCTAGTAAAACTACATAGTCAACTTGTTAGTAATGGTTCATAAAGCACAGTTGACCAATCTCCAAAATACATATATTAAAATTAAGGTCTATTAGCTTCATATTATCTCCCAAAATCATTTTACCTAAAACTACCTATGTTATTCATACCAAGAAAAAACATGAGTGTCACTTCAATCTTCCAAGAAGGGCAAAAATGCAATAGATTGGTTTTGGGCCAAAAATTGGACTTTCATATAAATTAAATAATTTATTTTAGTTTGGGTACATTGAATAGACACTTTTCCATCTTTTCCAAGTTTCACACTTCCCAAGGTAGTTGTACAAGTGCCAAACTCACTCTTTTCTTCAATAAAACTACCTTTTTTTGAGTAACCTAACAATTTTCAGTTAGTGACATTTACTATAGAGCTCCTAGGATACATGGAATGTGATACAACTTTTTGACACTTACACATTTCCCATAAAACCTATACAAAGCATTAAATGCATTATTTTTTACCTTTAAAATGACCCAAAATGATAAATGGACATAAAAACTAATTGACCAAAGCTATTATAAAATTAATTAATATCAAATGACCTATAAAACACCTCATCAAAATACATTATACTCTCTCATAGGCCTAAAAATCAATTTTTTTACTAGGGGTGCCCTAATTTGACCTAAAAGTCAAATATAGTCAACATTAGGTAATGAGGCTAGTATTATTGTTTCTACTATTGTGCCTCTACCTATTGCTTCTACTCATATTACTATGTATATTCCTTCTCATATTGGTCTTAATTCTCCTTTTGTGCCTCTTGTTTTAAGACTAGTTTTTTAATCAACATCTTTTGGTCATGGTCTTACACAAAAACATAAGGCTTTTATTCCTGCACATGTTAATTATAATTTGGTTCCCATTTCTCAAGTTATACTCCTTCAACAAACCAATAAAACCATATAAGTGATGTAAAAAAAATTAAAATTCTTTCACAAGTATCTAATAAATCAATTCATATGGTTACTTTTAATGATATATTACTTGATTTGTTTGCTTATGAGGTCCTTCAATATCCCTTACCTACTAGTTTTATTGCACCTAAGTTTTAATTATTTAATATAAATTGTAATGCTTCAAATTGTTTCAAATATTTTATATGCTCCATATCTTGATTTTTTTTTTAAATGACTAACCTCTTTCTTATGTCTTAAGTATTATGCCTTATATTAGTTTTACACCTTACCATCGGTCTCTGTGCACTACTTAAATTATTTATACAATAGTTTCTTAGCTCATTTTTCAATAAACATAAGTAAAATGTCACATTTTATTATCTATCATAGATTAGGAAAGGATCTAACAAATAAATTATTAAGTATGTGCTTAAATTCAAAACATTGCTTGTAAATATGACTCACCAATTACCTAATATGGAATTATAAAATATATTATCTTCAACTTTACTTCAACCTATAAAATACAAAGTGATTTTAAACTCAAATCAATATTTATATGAAATTTTTCATATAATTAGGAACATTGACATCAAAATTTTAAATAATAATATAATTAAATATAGGACTAGTGTGCATGTATTTATTTGGTTCCCTATAGTGTTTGATTCTTTTTTGCAAGAGTTGCATAGTTGATGGATTTTTTGGGAGTAATTTATTCTTATGTATGAAAACCATGCATTGATCTGATAATCATTTTGGTGCATGTATAAATATGAGGTAATGATCTTGAGTTGATATGAAGATAACATGCAAAGGTTTTTAATGCAATTTTTTTATTACGATGTCTTCTAGCTTCCTATAAATTTATTTGTGTACATTTGGTTTGGGTTCTTATTATTTTTATGTTTCATTAAAGAATTCATTGTTGATAATTTTGTAAGTCATTAGAATCTAATAAGGATCTATTTGATATTTCCTATGATGAAGTATGTTGTGATGTGTTACATTGTAACATGTATGTGCCTTAGAATTATGAGAGATATTTAATAGTTTTGTCACATAAACATGTGTTAAATGTTGTGAGGGAGTGTAATTCACTTAATGTAAGTATGTGGGTCATGTGCCTATATAATCATGCCCCTATAATTATGTAAAAAATGAAAAAATGAAAAAAAAAAAAAAAAAAAGAGAGAAAGGGTTGGGACAATTGAGGTTGGCTATAATATTGGATCTTAAAGAATAATTATAACTAATTATTCCAATAGTTAGGCTATAGTTACAAAGACTTTATAAAGAATAGATCTATGAATTTAATGTTTTAGTGTATCTCATTATGATATTGTGGTGTCATTGTTATCATTGTGCCTATTGTATTTCCTATTTTTGAATTATAATAAAAATATGAATGTGTTTCATGTATTTTATTTCATTTTTTTGTGCATTTTGAGGGTTGTTTGTTCTAATTCATCTCTTAATTAGGACCCTGACCACAGTTGCATCACATCTACTTGTCCCAACTCCTTCATGCTTCCATTGGTCAAAATGGGAAGTAAACCTGTGATGTACAAGTTGTATCAAAATTATTCAATGAAATGAAATATTTTTAAATAAAAGTAAACTATAAATTTATACCTCTATGATGGGTCCATAGAGGTCAAAATAAGTACACTGTTATAAACATAGCAGTCTTTGTCATACGACTCTTGAGGACCTAATAACTAGTAGACTTATGATTATCAAGTTCTATAACTATTATTTTAATTGAGAAAAAATATATTTTAATTAAAAAATAAATTGGAAACTTATACCTTTGTGGTGGGGGTGTATAGGTTGATAGATGTGTAATTGTGTAAAAGCATTGATTATTCCATGTCTTATTTTGTTAAATCATGAACACTAGAACCACCAAAAATGAGTGAATTGAATGCCCTCATACTAGTGTGATGAGATGCCATACTATATATATCACATTATCCCTAATATCACAAAAAAATATTGAGAATCTAAAACAACATGGTAAATTACACCAAATTAGCTTTTTTTTAAGTTTAATATTTTTCAAGTACTTTTGAATCTTCACAATACATGAATCATGATAAATTACGCTAAATCACATGAGGAATCACCCTAATCACACACTTTGTTTTTTTCATGCTACACTAGAGTTTGAAATAATATACATAGCCATGAAATGATACACAATGGTTGAAAATAATGAGTCTAAATAAATGTTTGCAATGAAAGGTCATGACATTTTATGGAATGTCATGGATACAAAAGAAAACACAAATGGGCTTGAATAAATTAGCATCTTTTTTTTTTTTTGAAACTAAGTTTGTTAATAAGCTTCCCTAAAGATTGCTTTTTCTATTTATTCCCTATAATTTATTTTCTATTGAAGAACTAGGATTTTATTTCTAATTTTTTTGGAACACCTAGGGTTTATTTCTTACAATTTATCCTAGGATTTCCAATATTTATCCTAGGGTTTACAATTTACCCTAGGGTTTCCACTTCATCCTAGGGTTTACAATTTACACTAATGATTCCAATTTATCCTATGATTTTTTCCTAAAATTTAAACACTTTAATTTTTAAGGTTTACATAAATATTTGATTTACATTTTTATAAAAAATGTGCATAGTTGTGATCTGATATTTTTCATAGGCTCCCCACAGTATTCCTTTGCTTGTATTAAAGTTTTATATTTCATGAGAGGTCTCATCTTGGCTCCTCAACTATATTGGTATGCCATTATTTTTTTTTATCTACTCTCCTCTTTGTTGTCCCTTTCTCCTTTCCCTATCTCCTTCCACTTTCTCCTGTCACTATCTCCCCCTGTCACTATCTTTTTTCTCCTCTTATCATTGAAATAAAATAATAAAGTGGGAGGGATTTTGGGCCCTCTAAATTTTTATTTTCTTATTTTCAAGGGTAAATATGGTGCAAAGGTGACCTAATTTGCATAACATTTATGCCAATCCCTAATTTTTTTAAATAAATAATATATTCATTAATTAATTTTAATAATCATTACTTGAATATTTTTATTATAATTTTTTATATAGATTAATAATTATTATAATTATGTCTAATAATATATATATATGGAGTATCTCATGCATAACACATATAATAATAATAATAATAATAATAATAATAATAATAATAATAATAATAATAATAATAATAATAATAATAATAATAATAATAATAATAATGATGATGATGATGATGATGATGATGATGATGATGATGATGATGATGATGATGATGATGATGATGATGATGATGATGATGATGATGATGTTGTTGTTGTTGTTGTGATTCCATGGAAGGGGCTTAGGGTCCTATTCTACAGAACATGTCACAAAATCATAATATAATATCATGGTAATAAGATTTTCATTAATTTCAACCAAGGTAAGTTAGATATTAATTTTTTTAGGATTTTTACTTGTGTATATTTTAGTCATTACCCAAATAATTTTTTCCTTTTTAAATTTTTGGTAATAATCACAAACATAATGACCATATACACTTTTTAGTAGGGGGAAGAGTGGTGAATATAATTCACCACTTTGGGCATCTCACCTTCTGACCTCTTTCCCCATCAGCAAAATGTTTGGTAGGTATAGTGCCTAAATAACCTTATCTCACAATTATTACCAATGTGGGATTAACCCAATTACAATACAATCATTATTTTTAATGTGTGGCATAAATATGGTAGTAATTATAGTTCCATATTTTCACCACCTTTGAGTCACTCAAATAAAAAATAAAGATGATGCATAAAATACTTAGTTTGGTAGTGGTGTGGGTTTAAACCATTGTTGAATGAATGAGCTTTCAATATTTTATATAGGATCCCACAACTCTTACATATTAACTTTATGAAGTTGTAGGTTGATGTTAAGTGTGGTTTGTAAATTGGGTCATATGTTATTTTCAATATGGTTTATAGATTTTTGGAGTTTTACCTCATTGTAAAAACATTTAAAAAAATGAGATACTCACTAGGCTAAAGTGGATATCTTTAGGTGATCCATATCATTATGAAAACTCGCATAATTACTTTAGGTTAGTAGCAAAAAATATGGATCAAAAGAAATTTGAAAATGAGTTTAAGTGGTGCTCATGAAACCTACCAAAAATGGGCATGTCAAATAGTGGTAACGATGATTCTTTGAATAGAAAAAGAAATGGAGGCTCGTAATAGGGTGGGCTTGTGTGGGAAGCAGTCAATGTGCTACACTAATGTCATATTAGAACATCCCTATAAGACATGCTCAATTATAGTGGTACCTTATTTTGTACTTAATGAAATTAAATGAAATGGTTTTAATTATGTCTACAAGATTGAATGGTTTATGAGATCATTGATTACACTGATTTCTTTAACTACTCAAATATTCTTGAGACTAGAGATATATTTCATACGGATAATCTACCTTTTTTGGTTTAGGTTAGCTTCTCCCAAAACATTAGTATTTTTTTTCCTCAAATATATCTACCATGTAGTCAACTCTTAAATTTTATACATATTTGGCTCATATGTCTATGTATTGAAGGCATTCATGGATGAAGTGCTCCTTTATTTCAGCTACCCATGTGGTGAAAAAGACACAAGCCCTCTCACCCAACTATTCTTTAGGAGTAATCTATTTATTTGTCTTGCATTAGAGTCTATGAGATCTAGTTCTTAGTTAAGAAATGATGATATTTTTCCTCCATCAAATTTCATCCCTTATATATGATTTTTCATTATGTTTATAAATTGGGTTAAGCACTAACATATAATGTATTATTTTCTTGCTTGTACCCTTCCTCCACATTACCATACTAAATTTTTCATTAACGTAATTTTTAAAGTATTTTTTATAGTTTAGGAATTTTTTTAAGTTGATATCCCATCTATTCATCTACTTGTGGTTTTTTATTCATCTAATTGTTCTTCTTCCTATGTATCTCTTCTTATCTTGTGGCCTTGGGCCATTTGTCAGTCTTCATATGTTCTATATTTTTGAAGTAGCATAATAGCCTAGTCATATAAATTACTTGTAAAGGGAAATTCCATGTTTTGGAAAGAATGATTTAATATATGACTAAGTCCTTAATTCTAAAAATAATTGTGATTAGATGATTTTGAATCTTTTTTTTCCTCCACTTTAAAGCCATAACTGTAGTAGCCCACACCTCATAGCCATATGATACCACTGGCATGACAAGTAACACAAATAGTTAATCCCATAACACAACATTAATAAATATATTTTTAAGTGTATAGAAAGATCTTAACCACCTATTATTCCTTTCATATTTTAAGTATCCCATCTGAGCTTATTGTTAAAGTTGAGACTAATATACTTGTATTATAACACCACTTTAAGAGACCCTTCCATAAATTGGAAATTAAATATTTAGTTATTTGACTCGTTGATATATCTTTATTTTTAAAATGTTGTTTAGATGAATATCTAAATAATAATTTTGAGCTAAGTTCTTGCATGATAAAATAAATCTTTATTGAATTTACTCATGCAATATTGGGTGTGATTAACTACACTTTGGTTCTCTTCAAACTATTCAATCAAAATTCATACTATGGGGCTTGTGAGGCTTTGAAATTAGCTTTGTTATGTTTTCACACCTCCTCACAACAATATTTTATTTATTTTAATTATCTAAATTTTTCTATTTGATTGTTAACTTATGGCTTTCATTTTACAAGTCTTTTCATATTCTTTTATGGCCTTCACATCCCTTCACACTATTTTATAACATTAAAATAATCTATGATTATTTTAGTATGTCAAGTATCTTATTCTCATTTTGTACACATTACCCACTCTTCATGCCAATGCACATTGATCTATTAAATATTAAGTCCCCAAGCCATTCAGATAATGCCACTTATCCTTCCACATTGTTGTGTGTCATTTTTTTGTCTTCAAAAATTTCACATTTAAAAGTTATGAAATTTCAAATTGTAAGAAGCGTGAGCCAATTTTCGAGTGACACTTGTCACTTTTTTACATTCACATATCCTTTTAATTTACAAATGGATATACACATCAATTTAATGGAAAAATAATGACCCAATCCACTAACTCCATGTGTTATTTTTCCATGGCCTTTCCACTTCACATTGCATGAAGAAATAAATGGACCCAATATCATGAGGTTGAAAATCAATCATAGTGATATGTGTCATCATGATATTACCCATGCACCTTGCAGTTACAAAGATAGAAACAAATAACAAGGACTGTGAGACCTCAAACCATTGAAAAATAGACATGTGTCTAACCCAAAAACATTCACAAATTGACTCATCTCAAACAAATATTTATGT
>JARHVA010010984.1:75000-105808 GCA_037957365.1 Torreya grandis
ACTAACCCCCTAGGTGAGTTAGTACCAAATCAGCCAAATATAACCTTTGATCACCTTTTGAAATATTTTTCTCACTCAATTAATGATGATCACATTCTTTTACTCTTCACACTCTTTTATCTCTCTCAAATAGCCTATTAGGCCTCTTCACTTAACAAGCCCTTTTCTTGACAGATTTAGTTCATATTACCTTACTTATCATCATATAATAATTTTCAAAACTTCACGATAAATTAAAAACACATTTTTTATGGTATTAAATCCCTCTACCTAGTTTCTAAACTTCTATTTCATTCACTCATCCCCTCAATCTCTTAACACATTAAATTAGGTTGATTAGACATTCTTCTTATACTTGACTCTTGATTTCACATGCCTTGGTTAGCCACAAACCTCTCAAAACTTATATCACCCTTGGAATAGATTAAAAAACATGTTTCTTAGGATAAAAAACTACTACATAGGTCATCCACCACTCATAAATACTAAACCCATAAGAAGGCCTAAAGGAGACCTAATGCAATTAGGCCTTCTAAAAGCACACGTTTCACCTTGACCACATTAGAACATATTGATCATCCATAAATGGATTAAAAATTTAAAAAAAAATTAAATTATACCACTTATAATCTCACCTTAGGTCCCTAACACCATTTATCTCATTTCACTCCTTGAACCATACCCTTAGGCCAACTCACAATTAGGCCTTCTTATTGTCAAAAAGTCTACCCAAAAAAACTAAAGCACACAAAGAATTATCTCAAAAACCATAACATTAAATAAAATTTATATAACCTTAATTACCTAAATTTAATCACCAAATTTATTATACACTTCAATACAGATCTTAAAGCCTCAAACTAACTTCTACAACATAACCACTTAGAATTGCATGAATGCTTCAAAACCTAGTCATGAATAATTAACCACTAATAATTTATAGAAGGACATTTCATGACTAAAAATTAAATAATATGAAACTTAGAGACCTTAATATAAAATTAATACTCATTATACTCTTTAATTTTTTTAAAATCACCTCAAGCTCATCTCTGCTAGATGACTACTTGGAACTGTCAAAAACTTCAAAACATAGTCATGAAAATAAAGACTTAGAACACCTATAAAATAACTTTCATGAACTTAAAATGAGTTTATATTATCTTTAATCATCCTTATATCATATTTAAACAAATATATTATAATTTATAATATAAAAATTTCTCTTATAGACAAATTGCATGATGCCATTATACACATACCTCATTGTGTTAGATAAGTTAGTTTGAGAGCAACTTTATGCCATACACAAACATATCCAAATATTATATCCAATATTTATATGTGTTACATGTCTTGAAAAACAACCCAGTGTAACTAGATCCATCCCTAATCCATGGCAACACATCCCTAATCTCATTCTCACTTCTGCCTAGTTTTTCTCACTATCTGCCTTACTAGGTCTACTAACAACTAGCCATCTTGAAACATCAAATTTACAAAATTGAAGTATTAAAAAAAATCAAAAACTTAAATGGAAAAAAAATACAAATCTCACACATCATCTTCCAATCATTTTCATTATTTGACCTAGTCAACCCTACATACTACATCAAAAATTTGAGAAATAAAGGATTTCCTATAGCTTCCACTCACTCTTTTGGACATTAAATCCTACCTAAAGAACCTTGAGATATCCCAATACAACATACAAAGATTAAAAATTCCATAACCATCCATCCTAATCACTCAAAAACAAAATATTCACCATTAGGTCACTATGAGGGTTTTTAGAGGGTTTTGACTACCTTCCACTCTTAACAATCATTCATAAATCTTAGGCCCTCAACCTAGACACTAATGCCAATAAATTTGAGCTAGGAAACTTTCCTAATTACCATGAATTTCTTGGATCCTTATGTAAAGGTTTCACATGTCAAAGAGCATAAGAAAAACCTTTTTAGGTCTTCAATACCTCATTCCAGCACTCAAGAGACCATAACTTCACTTTTTATAATTTTTCCTTTAGACGTTGACCTTAGACTTGGTTAACACACTTGATGTAACCTATAAAACTTCCTTCATGAGCTATATCACCTTGTAAACTTAACTTGACCCCTCATTAGTCCACACTAGGTCTCTTTGTACATTAGGCCTTAAACTACCAATCACACTTAGACCTTGAAAATACCTTGAAATCATTGGCACTACTCTTAACACCTCATAATCATGCTCACATTGCTAATATTATTCTCACAAGCCTTAGAATACTCACCTAATCATGAAACCAAGCCTAAATATTCACACTAGGTCTCTCAAGTACATGAATCATGAACTCAACCTTAAGAACATAAAAAAAAAACTTAGAATGACATCAATGACACTTTTATGACATCAATGACAACTCCATGCATACCTTAGAATATATTCTCAACAATCTTCCCCTTTGTCATTGATGGAAACCAATCCTTGATAGCAACCATTCAAAGAATATTCTTTCACTAGGATACATCTCCCCCATATAGATCAATCTCCCCCTTTGACACTAATGAAAAATCACTACCTATAATAAAACTAATAAACAAGAATAAAAGATCATATCAAAATCCCCTATCTCAATGCATACCTCAAAAATATTCTTATTGACAAACTGATATGACTCCCCCTTTGACCTCATGGCTTATGCACTTCTTTCTTAATTTTAGATCAAAATCAATTACTTATTATCTCCCCATAATAACTTGACTTTCTTAGTGACTTTGAGGAGTAGGAATCACACCCAATTCCTATCTCAGATATTTAAAAGTATCCTTTAGAAGAGGATTAGTCAATATATCTACAATATGATCCTTAGTAGACATAAATTCAAGCTTAATACTTTATTCACTTACCTATTATATTAATAAATAATAATTTATAAAAATGTGCTTGGTCCTTGAAAGCATGATAATATTATTTTAAATGCTTATGGCACTAGTATTATCACAAAAATAGGACTAAGACCATCAAACTCCACTTTATAGTCTCTTAAGGTTTGTCTCATCCACAACACTTGAGTGCAACATGAAGTTTTTGTAATGTACTCAACCTCATAAGTAGATAAATACACTAATGGTTTTTTTTTTATCTATGAAACTAATCATTCACAAAAGAATAAGGCTTCTCAACTAGTGTTCTTTCTATCATCTAGACTCCTAGCCCAATCTGCATCTGTATAGGATACTAGATCAAACTTCTTGCTCCTTGGGTACCATAATCTATACTCCATAGTTCCCTTGAGATACCTAATTATCATTTTGACTACTAATAGATTAATTTCCTTATGGTCTACTTGAAATCTTCACACAATACCTACCACTTGCATGATATTAGGTTTAGAGGTAATAGTATACAACAAACTCCTAATCATTAACCTATATTTTACTTGATTGACTCTTGAATATTCATCCTCATTATTTAGATTACATCATATAACCATAGGTGTTCTTATATCCTTGAAATAGTCCATTTAAAACTTCTTTAACATCTCTTTTATATACTTGACCTGTGAAATGAATATACCTTTTTCAAATTGACTGATTTGAATACCAAGAAAGAAGGATAGTTCTCCAAGCATAGACATTTCAATTTCTAACTTCATCACATCTACAAATGCCTTGGTCATGTTCTCACTATTTACACCAAATATGATATCATCCATATAGACCACCACTATCTATTAATGGTCATTTTCAATCTTGATATACAAGTTACTATCTATAACTCCTCTCTTGAAATCTTTGTCTAAAAGATACTTGTCTAGTCTATCATACCAAGCTCTAGGAGATTGTTTAGACCATAGAGAGACTTATTCAACCTAAAAACATAAATAGGAAACCCTTAGGTTTATCAATGTATACTTTTTCCTCTAAGTTCCGATTTAGGAAAGCTGACTTGACATCTATCTGGTATAGCTTGAAGCCTTTGAAACTTGCATAGATAATAAACAACATAATAGCCTCTAAAATTTATATTGTTACAAAGGGTTCCTCAAATTCCACTCCTTCTACTTGATCATATCCCTTGAATAATAGTCTATCCTTGTTTCTAGTGACTTCTCCATTCTCATTCAACTTATTTCTGAACACCCATTTTGTACCAATGATATTTCTATCTTTAGGCCTAGCTACTAACTCCTAAGTCTCATTTTTATCAATTTGATTTAACTCCTCATTTATATCATATATCCAAAACCTATCTTTACTTGATTATATCTAGATTTTAGGTTAAAATTTAGACAAGATGGAACTATTATATTGATTAACATTACTCACCATTATTCTTCTTATTTATATACCTACATTCTTATTTCCAATGATCTAAGATTTAGGATGATCCTTTTAAATCTTCCTAGAAGGACCTTTTGAGTCCTTTCTCTCCTCAATTTATTCTTCAACCTCATCTATATATATTATCCCTTCATCATTATTTGACTGAGAATATGATTTCTTTGTATCATCAATATTCACATTTGTGCTCTCCATTATCTTTTGAAACTTCTTGTTGTAGCATTTATAGGTATCACTAACTGATGAATATCTCAAGAAAATACCTTCATCATACCTTGAGTTAAACTTTCCTAAGTCTTCCTCATCTCTCTTTATATAACACTTACTTCCAAACACCTTAAAATGTTCGACACTAATAGGTCTACCATTCCATAATTCATATGGAGTCTTATCACCATTGATCCTAATTTGTCCTCTATTCATAGTGTAAACTATAGTACCCATAACTTCTCTCCAGTAGCCATCAAATAACTTCAACTCATTCAACATGGTCCTTTCCATTTATTGAATAATTATTTTCTTTCTTTCAACTAAGCCATTATGTTATGGTATTCTAGTAGCTAAGAACTGACTTCTTATTCCATTGACCTCACAAAACTTTTCAAACTCATTTGACCAAACCTCTCCACCTTTGTTAGACCTAAGTCACTTGATCTTCACTTTCATCTCACTTTCAACCAAATCCTTGAAAGTGTTGAACTTACTTGGAGATTCCAACTTCTCTTTCAATAATGCTACCCAAGTCATTCATGTGAAGTCATCTATAAGCAACATAAAGTAGTTGTCACCTTAAATGATTTGAATCCTTATAGGAACACATAGATTAGTATGAATTAGTTCCTAAAGGTATATAATTAGAGTATTATTTATACTTGAATCTCCTCCTAGTCTGCTTACCATGTTGACATGCCTTTAAAAGAGCATCTATAAGTTTGGAAATTTTGGGCATGTTCTTCATGGACCCCTTAGAGCTGATCTTGACTAGATTGTCAAAGTTCATATGACCTAACCTCCTTTGGCATATAAAAATTTCATCTACATTGCTCATGAGGCACTTATCTTTTATGATCTCATTCAATACATATAGATTTTTCTTAGCTTTGGCAATCAACCTACCTGATTTTGTTCTCCTTATCTCACATCATTTGTCATGAAAAGTTAGGGTATGTCCTTGGGTGCACATTTGACTTACAATCAACAAGTTATGTTTCAATCCATCTACATGTAATGCATTTTATCTTAGGCTTCCCATTATCTAGGCTCAAGGCACCTTTTTCAACTATATTAGTAGATGTGTTATCTCCAAACCTCACTAATCCTATGGAATTCTTCTTTAAATTGATGAATTTTATCTTATCTCCTATAATGTGACTTTAATAGCCACTATTTATGTACCACTTCAAATATTCATTCTGAGTATGAAAGGTAATTTGAGATATCATATATTCTTCTCCTCTATATTCCTACTTTTCTTTCATCTTACCCATAGGGTATGCTTTCTTGATCCATTATTTAATACCATGACTGCATATATTCTTAAATTGACTAGCCTTCCTCATAGTTCTTATCTTACAATCTCCTATAATATTTCCTCTTTGGTTGTAGTTATAACACATGATTTTACTTCTCTATCTATAGTCTATATATCTATGTCCAATTTGACCACATGAGAAATAATAACCATTGAAATAACTGACATACTTTTACTCTCTAACCTCATTTGTCTTTTGATGATCATTGGATGATACACCACTGACTTTGATATCCTTTGATAGAATAAAACCTTTCTTAGCTTGTTGATGATTGACTTAAAATTTGACCGCTTCTACATAGGTATTTATTATACTAGCATTATCACTCCTTGATATATCAATGAATTTTGGAAACTAACTCTCCTTGAACTCCTTTCAGTCTTCTTTGAAACCAATACTTGTCTTATCATGAGAGGACCTTTGACTATTCAAAATATTATTAAGTGTTATGTAACTCTCCTCAAATTTTTGATGTCTTCATCTTGATTGTATCTTGATCTACTTTTGACTCTAAGGAATTTACTTTCATTATAATCTGGGTACAATCATCCATATGATTTTTCTCTTTTTAAAAACATTTTCAAGTTGTTTCAATGACTATGGATAGATTTTCATTACAATCATAATAAATACTTTCATTATCATAATCCATACATGTGCTTCAAATATCTCCCTTAGACTATTAGGCTTGCACAAGGAATTTTATCTAATACCAATTATTGGGAACAAAACCACTGAGCAAGGGGGTGAATCAGTTCCCTTAAAATAATCATTCAATTTTAATTTCCATTCATGAATCATTCATTTAACCACATACACCAACCAATGCATAAATAAGCATCCACATAAGCATACAACATATGAACATACGAGATATGTGAGAAACCCTCATGAGGGATAAAACCCACTAAAACATATTTTGGACTATAGTAATATAAGTAATGAATCAATATTTACTGAGGCACCAACCCCACAAGGAGAACCAACCCCTCATTATTCAAGTACCAACTTAACTAGGACTTTAACAAACACCAAATTGCAAGGAGGAACCAACCCCCTACATGACTCAACACCAACTCAGCCACCTAGAACCTATGATCACCTTTGGATACCTATTTCTCACTCAATTGATGATTACCACCTTATTTTGCTCTTCACACTTTTTTATCTCTCTCAAATAACCTATTAAGCCTCTTGCTTAACTAGCCCTTTTCTTGACAAATTTAGGTCATATGAAATTTCTTATCATAAATAGAATCATTGCTATAAATTCATGACATATTAAACACACCTCTATGATTGTATTAAATCCCTATACCTAGTTTTCAAACTTCTATTTTTTTCATCCCCTCAATCTCCTAACACATAAAATTAGGCTTATTAGACCTTCTTCTTATACTAGACTCTTTATTTCACATACCTTGGTTGACCACAAACCTATACATACTTGTATCATATTTGGAATAGATTAAAAACACATTTCATAAGATAAAAAACCACTAAATAGGTCATCCACCACTCATAAGGACTAAAACCACAATTAAGCCTAAAGGAGACCTAACGTAATTAGGCCTTCTCAAAGCACACATTTCACTTTGACCACCTTAGAACATCTTTAGCCTACATAAATGGATTAAAAACTTTAAAAACACTTCAAATATACCCCTTATAATCTCACCTTAGGTCCCTAATACCATTTATCTCATTTTATTCCTTGAACCACACCCTTAGGCCTACTCATAATTAGGCCTTCTTACTATCAAAAAGTTTGCCAACTAAAACTAAATAACATAACCAATTTGATAAATAAACATAACATTAAATCACATGGATATAACCTTTATGAACTTAGGGTTATAACCAACTTTATTAGACACTTCAACATAGAGATTAAAGCATCAAACTCACTTCTGCAATATGACCACTCAAAACTGCCTAAATGCTCCCAAACCCAGTCCTAAACATTTATCCACAAATAATTTATAAAAGGACATTTCATGACTATAAATAAACTAATATTAACCTTATATACCTTTATATCATGTTACTATTCATTATACTCTTTAACTTTGAGAAAATCACCTCAAACGCATCTCTGCTAGATGACTACTCAGAACTGTCAAAAACTTCAAAACATAATCATGAAAACAAAGACTTAGAACACATGTAGAATCACTTTAATGAAATTAAAATGGGTTTATATTTTCCTTAAAAATACTTAGAACATATTGAAATAAACATATTATAATTTTTAATATAAATATTGGTCTTACAGACCAATCTCAGATATTCATTGTACATAGACTTCATTGTGTTAGATAAGTCAGTTTGAGAGAAATTTTATGCCATACACACACATCTACAAATATTATATACAATAGTTATATGTGTTACATGCATTGAAAAAAACCTAGTGTAATTAGATCCATCCCTAATCCATGAAAACACATCCCCAATCTCATTCACACTTCTACCTAGTTTTTCTCACTATCTGCCTCACTAGGTGTTCTAACGATTGGCCATCTTACAACATTAAATTTGTGAACTTGAAGTACTCTAAAAACTCATAACCTTACATGTACACAAAATAAAAGTATCACACATCATCTTCCAATCATTTTTATGATTTAACCTAGTCAATCCTTCCTATTACATCAAAAATCCATGAAATAATGGATTTATTATAGCTTCCACTCACTCTCATGAATATTCAATCATACTTAGATAACCCTGAGAGATTCCACTACAACATACAAACATTACACAAGCCATAACCATCCATCCTAATAATTTAAAAACAAAATCTTCACCATCAGGTCATTATGAGGGTTTTATGAAGGTTTAGACTACCTTCCAATCTTAACAATCATTCATAAATCTTAGGCCCTCAACCCAAACACTAATGCTAGAAAATTTGAGCTAGGAGCATTCCCCAACTACCATGAACTACTTGTATCCTCATGAAAATGTTACACATGTCAATGAGTTTAATAAATACCTTCTCAAATTTTCAACACCTCATTCTACCACTTGAGAGACCTTAACTTCACTTTTTATGATTTTTTATTCATAATTTGACCTTAGACTTGGTTAGCGCACTTGACACAACCTATGAAAATATTCTCATTATCTCTATCACCTTGGAAACTAAACTCGACCCCTCATTATTCCACACTAGGTCTCTTTGCACATTAGGCCTTGAACTTTTAATCACACTTAGACCTTGAACATACCTTGAAACCACTTGAATTGAACCCAATACCTCATACTCATGCTCACACACTACCAATATTCTTCTCACAATCCTTAGGCTACTCACCTCATCATGAAACCAATCCTATACCTTCAAACTAAGTCTCTCAAGTACATGACTCATGAACTCAACCTAAATAACTTTAAAGATAACTCATAATGACATCAATGACAACTACATGCATACCTTAGAACACATTCTCAACAAGCTAGTTCCCATTTATTATGCAAGTATTAGTTTCACCTATCCTAGGAAATTTGGACATAATGTCTTCCATTTTAGACACTTAAATGCCATTAATTAAATAAGACCTTATGCCAACAATTGACCCAATTACAATTTCACCAATTTCCATAGTCATTGTCATGGTTGGGCTCCTAGATATCATTACACATTTCACATCAAATTTTAAATATCTTAAATGAAATGGTAATATAGCTTTTTTTTTCATCATCCAATATTAATTTATATAAAATTAACCTATTATTTACATGGAACTTTTAATCCATCTTCCTCTAATAATAATAACATCATCTCCTATTATAGTTGTAACTTTTGATCCACCACCTCCCACTCTTCATGCAACATAAGGCCTTGTTTCCACTTCCACGTGCACATATTTAATCATGGTCAACCCTACATCTCCCATTACTATGCCTTCCCTATTTCATCCATCACTAAATAAATTAGTCACACCATCCTCATCCACTATGACCTCCATATCAAAAGTAGAAGGAGATTGGATAGAGACTGTCTGAATGGCCAAGCCCAAGAGGAAGGGAATGGTTCAACTTTTTTAACCTAAGGTGAAACTTGAATTTAAATAACCTAATGGAAATATCTTATGAGTAACCAAGAAAAATACCACCAAAGGGGAGAATCCAACCTTTGATGAGACTAAGGAAGTTTTATTCACTTTTTGAAGGAAGAAAAAAGGCAGATCAGGAGAGATGAATGATTTTTAAAATACCCAGAGTCTATGGTCACTGTTAATAGTGAGCCTTTGAAGAGGTTTATTAAAGGGATGAAATGGATAATTTAGAGAATGGAAACCCAAACAAATCATTAGTTCTTGAGGCCATTATTGAAGAATTAAAATAAGTGATTGAATCTATATATGAGATCTTGGTTGATATTTTCAATTTTAATGGGGAACGTACACCTAAGAAATAGAAGTTACAAATTTATTTAGATCATATTTCTAATTTCAAAGTTAAATTTAACCTAGCCAACTTTGTCAATAAAAACATGTCTCCACAACTAAATCTTTTGACTCTATATGATATTGGAGCATGTCAAAATTAGATGATCCACATGTGGACATCATTGTGAGAATGGGTGGAAGAAATGAACACTATTATTATGTCTATTGATAATGATGTTGACATAATTTTACAATTATTCCAATAACTAAGGCTTATTCATTATTTAATCTAAATGGCATGGTTGATTATTTCACTAAATTTTCAACCAAATTAGTTTATTGTATGATTGAATTTAAAAATAGATTTAAAGAATCAAATAAGGGAGATAGTATCTAGATCATTGACTTGGTAAGTTGTGCTAAAGAAAAGATAGATCAGGAAATATATATCAAAGACACATTACATACCCCTTTGGCTATCATTGCAACCTATTTAGCTAAGATAGACATGTTATTCTGATTTCTAATCATTAATTTATCTAGTATAGAAGAGGATTACCAAGCATGTGATAAATTCATATAGGCTCAACATGCTAGTACTTCTCAAGTTGGTGTTCCTCATGTAGGCACTTCACAAGTTGGTACTCCCAAAAATGGTATTTCTTAGGCTAGAATATCACAGACCCTACCAAGAACACAATAGAGTCAAGAGGAAAGATAATATTGATTATCCTTTTTTATTTTTTAAGACATTGTAATTTTACGTGAATTTGTAACATCATCTCATATTTGAAAATTTTATTATTAATTTGTTGTATTTCCAATCAATATAAAGTATTACCCATATAATTATGAAAATGGCTTGGTATTCATCCCTTATAAGATAAAAAATCAAGAATGAAAAAATACTTAGGCAATAATATTCTTCAATAATTTCAAACAGTGTGGAGGACCCATGTTTGTAGTCCCAACTTTGAAACTTGTATTATCAGCTTTAGGGCTCCTCTCACATGGTGTCTTCACCTTTTTCAAGAATCATGCTTTTTTGTAACAAAATCTATCATTGATAGTGGGCCTAGGCCCATGATTGTTATATAAGTATCCTTTATAAACTTTGTAAAATAGGTGGGGATAATTTAATAGAAAATAGAGACAAATTTAACATCTTTTGGATGTTCATTAGTTTCTTTGTGTTTCTTCTTCCTTATTACAGGGATAATTTTAGTGGCTATTTATATTTAATTACCTATAATTAGGTTTTTTCCATTTTGAAAATGGTTAATTTTATGAAAACGTAAATTGGTCAAATAGCCTAAATTTTATACAATTTCCTATATGTGTGTTTATAATCACCTTATAAATCATACTTAAACCTATTTTAGGACTTAGTTTTTCCATAATTACTATAAATTATGGCTCTAATACATTATGAAATTATAGGAGACATGTATTAGTTATTTGGTATCACCAGTTATAGTGGTATGTATCTATATATGTATGTACGCATATATATATATATATATATATATATATATATATATATATATATATATATATATATATATATATATATATATATATATATATATATATATATATATATATATATATATATATATATGTATGTATGTATAATGTATATATATGTATATATGTGTGTGTGTGTGTGTGTGTGTGTGTATGTATGTATATATGTATATATATATATATATATATATATATATATGTATACATGTATATATATATGTATATATGTATATATATGTATATATGTATATATATACATATATTTATATATGTATATATGTATATATTTGTATATATATATATATGTATACATATATACACATATATACATATATATATACACATATATAATATATATATATATGAATGAATGTATGTATGTATGTAGGTATGTATGTATATGGAGTTAAGGGATAATTCCATGGACTTTTCCTATAACATTATTGCCTAATGTCAATAATGTGATTGTATTATTTAAATTATAGATCGGTAATTATTGAGACATAATAGGATCACATTAATACATAATGTAATTATGTTATTGTAAAATCAAGAATGTTATCACATTCATATAAAAGTAATAACACAATCGTGTTCTTGTTGTTTTGAACATAAAAGCATTTGAATGTCTACATGAATCCATTCTTGACTTGAAGCTTATATTTACTACTCTAAATGTTAAGTATAATGTCCTTATACTTTAAATTTATTTTAGTTAATATAAGAAATTAGGGTCAATCTACATATGATAGAGTTGGTTTCATAATTACACACCTTAAAATGTGGAAAATAGTTTTTTAAAATCTAATTTGGTTAGTAATTAGGCATTTTTAGTGTCTAAGTATTGAATTTATGGATTTTAGGGCATAAATTTTGTAATTGATGCCCATTTTTGGTAAATATATAGTCATTTTAAAGGTTTTTATGCCTTTTGAATTGCTTCCTAGCATTTCTAAGAGTCTTAGGTTTGTCAAAATTGAATTTTGAAAACTAATCACTTTGAACTTGATCAATGGTGGTATTATTGAGGTATCATAGGTCACATTGATGACCTACACACATCTAACAACCACCTTGTGTTAATTTCACTTATTCATCCTCCCTCCCTCACTCCTGATCACTTCTTACTCATCCCTCATCACCCATAATCACTCTCTCCTCATTATTAATTTTCCTTAATCTCACCTTCATTTACCCTCAATATCCCTCATCATATATAATCACTCCCATATCATCCATGATTACTCCCTCATTGACCCTCACTATCCCTCATCATCCATAATCATTCCTTCCTCATCCCTCATCATCCCTAATCACTCCCTCATTGACCCTCACCATTCCTCATCATATTTAATCACTCCCTCATCATCCTTAATCACTCCTTAATTTGTTATCACCATCCCTCATCATCCCTAATCACTCTCTTCTCATCCCTCATCATCCCTAACCACTCCCTTATTGACCCTCATCATTTCTCATCATTTATAATCACTCCCTCATTGTCCCCAATAACTCATTATTAAACCTTAGCATCCCTAATCATACTTAATCCATACTTCACCATTCTTCATCATATATAATAATTAATAATCCCTAATCACTCCCTAATTAACCCTCCCCATCTTTCATCATCCCTAATCAGTCCCTCATCTTCCCTAATCATTCCCTTATTGACCCTCACAATCCCTCATCATCCCTAATGACTCCCTCATCATCTCTACTCAATTCCTCCTCATCTCTCTTCATCCTTATTCACTCCATACAATACATTGATGCTATATTATCTTGGGGTTTAACAATTCTAGGAGCTATAATTGGAGAGTTGAGTACTAGCATAAAATATAAGCCACAGTGATCAAAATTATGTGTAAGCAAATTTGAAACATAAATATTTAGTACCTATGAAAAAAATATGGGCCTATTAGAAATGATGTAATTCATAATTGAAGATCTTCCAAAAAAAAAAATTAATACCACCATATCACCAAACATAGGTAGTAAATATGAGGATCACCAAGCTATGTGATTTATTGAAACCAATCAATTTCTTTCTATATAAGGACATTTTATGATCAAAACAATTACATTTAAGGCCTTTTATTTGTATGTTTATTTATTGAGCTATCATACCAGAGAGTGGAAACTAATTTTCAAATGATTATAACAAGTAGTCCAAGATTATAAAGTTGTTCTTAATTCATAACTTCAAATATTTAATCCAATGAAAAGTGTCACACTATTATATCTCTACTTGCACAACTCAAAAAATGGGTAAAAGTTATCTAACACTATAAAAAGGTAAGTAGATAATAGCTTATGAACCTAATGATATGGTTGGTACTAAAAATGTCTCTACTTTCCCCAATAATAAATTATATGAATTAAAAATATTATTTCATTAACAAATGTAGATCAATGGTGACCCAATACACTTCATCATTTCTAATGGAAGTCAGAATAATTTAATTTGCCCTAAAGCATATTTTCAAAAATTGAACTTGAAATTGATGAATCATCCATAACCATACACTAGTGTATGGCCTAGTGTGGGCCTTGAGAAATGGATCGCCTAGTAGTGTCACTTGGTGTAAAAAATCAAACTTTTTAAAGATGTAATCCTTTGTGAAATCTCACCATTATAGGTATGTGATATTTTACATGTAGTCAACCATATATTTACCATTGGCATGTAGTATATAAAGTAAATCCTTGAATTTTTTTGATAGATTGTAATGATCTAAAATATAATATATCATAGTTAGTTCATAAGATTTCAATCATTAGTACCAAGAAGTGAAATAATCTTGTTAGTCATAGTAATAAGTATACTCTTGATGGTAATAGGTAAATGTAATAACATCCTTATGGAACCATTATCATAGTTTGGTTTATCCAAAAATAAAAAATATAAAATAATTAAACCATAAACTAGATGAATACAACAATATCTTTTAGTCACCTAAATAAGTTCCTACATACTATATACTAAATAATACTATTAATTTGATATCTTAACTAACTCTACCTCAAACCTATTTATAAAACATATCATTTCTATAAAATGAATAGATCAAGTGGTAAATCCATGAATTGGGGATAATGGACACATCATGCCCAAATCATTGACTTGTGTACTACTAATTATGCTTGCGCCAAAGAAGGATGGGACATGAGGTCGTGAATCAATTAAAAAATATTATCAAGATTAAAGTGAATAAATATTATCATCTAAATATTAAGGAATTTTTCTACCATATCATGTTTTATAATCATTTTCCAAAATTGATCTTAAGTTTGGGTATCATTATATTGATGTTAAACCTTTTATAGTCGTAAAAACAAAAAAATGATTACTTGACTAGTTGGTTATGCCTTTTAGGTTAACTCATGTAGTGAATTCATTAATTAAGATGTTTAATGACATCCTCACACCCTTTAACTGTGTCATTTTTTAATCTACCTTGATGAAGTCCTAATATTTTAGAAAACATGGGATGAAAACTGCACCATGTTGAACTAGTGTTTAACATTTTGTAGAAACACATTTTTATGATAACAAGAATAAATGTTCATTTTTCATGCAATAGATAAAATATTTGGGATGAATTACACACACAAGGAGTACATGTGTGAACCTGACCAAGATTCAAGTCATACATGAATAGGAAACACCAAATAACTTTTCATAGATTCAAATCTTCTCGGAATTAGAAAATTATACAAGATATTTTTGTTTAATTTGTATCATTTGAACCAAGATACCAAAGGTGAAATTGAATAAATTTTCATCTAGTCAACTTCAAAACAAAGATAATTAGATGAACTAAAATTCAGACTCTACTTTGTGCTAGTGTTTGTGTTACTTGACAATAAATTTAGAAGATCATCTAATTCATTTAGTAATAAAATTGACTATCATAAATAGGTATTGAGAACACAATTCCTAAAAAAGAGTTAATTCATACCATAATGGATTAGATAAAAATATGATTGAAATCAAAGATAAATTTAGATTATATACTTACATCATATGATGAAGGAGTGATTAGGTATGGTGAGGTTCAATGATAGAGTGATGAGGGATGGTGAGGGTCAATAAGGGAGTGATGAGGAATGATGAGGGATGAGGAAAGAGAAACTAGGGATTATGAGGGATGAGGAGGGAGTGATTAGGGATGATGAGGGATGGTGATAGTCAATGAAGGAGTGATTAAGGATGATAAGCCCAAGTGATTATATATGATGAGGGATAATAAATGTTAATGAGGGAATGATTAAGGATGATGAAGGATGAGGAGGAGAGTGATTAAGGATGATGATAAATAATGAGGAAGTGATTGGGGATGATGTTAGATGAGGAGGGAGTGATTAGGGATAATGAGGGATAATGAGGTTCAATGAGGAGTAATTATGGATGATAAGGGAGTAGTTAGAGATGACTAGGGATAGTGAGGGTCAATAAGGGAGTGATTAAAGATAATGATGAATGATGAGAAAGTGATTAGGGGTGATGAGGGATGAGTAGGAAGTGATCAAGGATGAAGGAGGGATGATGGACATGTTAAATTAACATAAAGTGGGTTTTTTTATGTGTTCAATTCATAAATGTAACGTATGCTACCCAAATCACACCACTTTAGATCAATTTCAAAGTGAGTGGTTTACAAAATTCAATTTTGACAAACCTAGGATTCCTAAAAATGCCAAGAATCAATTTGAAAGGAACAAAAACTTAAAAACTGACTATATGTTTACCAAAATGGACATCAATTACAAATGTTATGTCTTGAAATATTTAGGTTCAATATTTAGACCCTAAAAATGCCTAAGTACTGACTAGATTAGATTTTGAAAAACCATTTTCCACATTATAAAGTATGCAATTGTGAGACCAACTCTATCAGATGTAGATTGACCCTAATTTATTATATTTACTAAAATAAATTTAAAGTATAAGGAAATAAATGTAAACTTATATTTGACATTCAGAGTTTTAAATATAATCTTCAAGTCAAGATCAACTTCATGTACATGTTCACATGATTTTATGTGAAAAATAATTGGAACATAATCATGTGATTACTTTTACAATAATGTGATCTTGTTATTAATATGATCATGCTATTTGAATTCAAATTCAAACACCAAGATTTTGGCTTGAGAATGTCTTGGACTCCTAAACCAAAGGCTTGGACCTATCAATCTATAGCCAAGTCTAAGAGTTTAAATATAAAATAAAAAAATTCGACTTTGACCACCAAATACACTACGAATTTCAATGGTAAAATTTAAAAACTTAATACCATCACAATAGACACTCTCTCATCTTTTCAAAAATATGTTTTTTATAATTTTTGGACTAATTTGAGGTTTCAAATTATGTTGATTTCTAACTATATATTTTTTAGGCCACTACATGTTGTAAATATACATGCCTATACATGTTCATGTAATTTTTTTCATTTATCCAAGTGAAAAAAAGTTATATAGTCACAAACTAGGCCTTATTCTACATACATTAAAAAAAATTGATTTTCATTTTTTTTGAGATAGTTAGGGGTGTTGCACAACTTGCTATCCAGTTTTTTGTTAGTTTTTAGGATCTATTTACTTATAAACTTTAATATAAAAAAATATTCATTGAAAAAATATAAATAAATATAGTTCAAAAACTATATTATCATATTTGAATGTTCACCAAAGGGTTTCAAACAATATTGAATGCTATTAAAAAATGGTGGGTTGCATGACCATCTATCTACTCTATATTATTTTAAAAATAGCCTTTTCTCTTCAAATTTTAGGTGTTTGACCCATTTATAGTTAATCATTTTTTTTTAAACATAGTGTTTTCGAGACTAGACTAGAAATTACACATTTCATGTCCTTACTAGTGTAGATATCTCAACTTATCTACATAAGTTTAGATTTTTGAAATTTTAGGGAAATCATGTCCATAAGTAGGCCCCTTTTTGTCTCACAATTTTTTTCACTTTCCCATGTATGTATGTATGTATGTATAATAAATACTTTTGAATTATTTTTCCTTGACATGTATCACATTAGACATTTTGGGTTGTAGATTCAAAATTTGTTGTAAAGAAGCATTATGTTATGGTTTGATAGGGTTAGACATCAAAGTGATTATGAGAATAAACAAGATTATAATCAACCTCAATATGTCATGTTTAATTGAAATTGAGGTGGAATTTTACTAAATATAAGATGGAAGGAATGCTCAGAACCAAGAGGGAAGTTATAGTCAAAGTGGATTCAATCAAGCTAGAGGGTCTAATCAAGGTGGAATAACATTAGGACATATAATAAGAGGTGGTCTAAGAAAGGGTTGTGGTCCTAAGATTTACTTTAATTGTGGAAAAAGGACAACATTAGAAGGATTTAACCAATTATCTTAGTTTTAAATTTTATTCACAATATGTTTATGACTTAAACTATTCAACATGGTAATTGTAGCCTCCAAAAATAAATTTATAAAATTTGGGGTGGTTCCTAATTTGAGATAAATTATACCACTATAACACTTTGATAATAGGAGACAACTATAGATAATGGGTATTTATGGAAAGGCCATCTAATTTTTTATCTCATTTTCACACAAGCAAAGTCTTAATGGCCTTTAATTTTTTTTAAATGATCTTTACAACAAAATTACCTAACACTTTGATAGGCATGAGTAATGATAATGGTTTTAAAACTAAGCCTTTTCCAAGAGTTAATTGACAATGCAGGTTGCCAATAGATGTGCAGTGTTTGAGTACACCTTCTAGGATTCATATCCTTCATTGACTCTTAAAATTAGTGAAGCCCACATCCTTAGCATTTTGATATGGAAAATAGGTCCCAATACTCTCCATGAAAACCTTATCTTCCATCAAAATTCTTCCAAATAAAATCATGATGTAGTTTTTCTAACAACACACACACACACACACACACACACACACACACACACACACACACACACACACACACACACACACACACACACACACACACACACACACCCCTAGAATAAAAACATTTTAGAACACACTTTGTTTTAAAGGATCAACCTTGTTTAATTTGTGCCTAAAAATAATTCTCTTAGTTGGTTTTGAGCATATGTGGCACTCGTTTAAGAGATAAGAAAAGTTATTCATCCCTTAAAAATTGAGATTTTGACCTTTTCCTTGAGTTTTCATAAATTTTGATGAGTTGACCCATTTCCATAGATAATAGATATATTTTGCATGTATTTGGAGATTAAGCTAACAATAGTGACATGTACACTAATCAATTTTGTGAGAGGACATAATCTATCTAAGGACTTTGTGCACACCATCTCTCTATAAAATATAAACATGTATATGTATATTTGTTTGTCCTTGTAATAATCATTTATTACATTTTATTATATGGTTTGTTAGAATTTTCTTCCTTGTTATACCATAGTTCTTTGTTAAACTACCTATTGAGGTTTTAGATTTACATCCTACCTGAGAAGGGGATTGTTTAGATCTTCCTACTCAAATCTAGTCCAACATGGGATTGATTCTAGGCTATGGGTATCCTAGTAATGGATAAAACCTCTAGATAAGGTTGGTTTCCTTATGGATCTATCACCTACACTAAACCTAAACTAGCACTTGCTTGAAAAAAAGAGAGATATTTTGATAATAACTTATAAAGCATGTAAAATAAGTGATGCACTAATGATTTGATCACTCAAACTCACACTATGTGACACTTTTAAGACCAAAGAATATCAATCTCACATAAATATTTTAGAATAAGGAACTAATGAGTAATAAAATTAGCAAGAGAGGGTAGATATCCACTTTAAAACTAGATAATAAACTTTAAATTTCACCTATAATGACCTATAAGAACTATTAAGCACTTCCTAAAGGTGAGAAAAACTTAGACATAATCAAGGAACATACATTCACTTAACTATAGTGCATGAATTCATAGAACACACTTCAATTTGGCTTTAAAAAGGATGGAATTTAGTATTTATTGCATCAAAGAGGTGTCACATTACAAATTTTGGTAGAGTCTGGTCATACCAAAAAGAGTGATAGAGGGATCAATTTTGAGACTTATAAGCCTATACTTATAAAAAGGAGGGAGAGAGAGAGAGAGAGAGAGAGAGAGAGAGAGAGAGAGAGAGAGAGAGAGAGAGAGAGAGAGAGAGAGAGAGAGAGAGAGAGAGAGATGTGCATTGGAAAAGGTCCAACCAATTTTGATGGATTAGCACTCTCGAGGATGTTGACTCATGATCTTATCAACAAGGAAAAAATTATGTAAAAGAATTAAATGTCCATTTCCCTTATCCAACTACTAGGTCTCTTCTTAGAACTTCATGATATCATCTACTTGATCTGTTGATAAGGATCATGTCTTAGAATTGACTTATAAAGTGCCACATCTGCATTAGGTGGCCACCTAAACCTACTTATCAAAAATATCACCATGATGATAGGTGAGACACATATTTATGGTCTACATTTTCTCCTATATCAAACATAGGTCCCCTATAGGTGAAAACCAATCCTAGACCATTGGTTTTCACATAGTCACAATATCTATAAAAAAACTAAAAATTGTTCAACTTTGCTTCACAATCACTATTCTATATTCAACCTTTGTATTAGACCCAAAATATATATTTTACCTATATGGAGCTTTGTTGGTGATGCTTGGTCTCTAAATTATGGTCCTGGTTCAACCCTGGCTCACCTTCGAGCTTGGTTCTTTGACATTTGCTTTGCCTAGGTCTAAAATAACTTCTTTAACTTTCATCAAAAATACTTCAAGCTCACTTTTATTTATTGGTTGTCGATTACCAAATGGAACTATTTACACTGCAAAAAATTGTTTTTATGCTTATTCTTTCCACACATATACTGACTTGTTGACTTTGCTTCACTCTATTGATTTGTCTATGAATGGATGCATGTGAGCTATCAATATTATACCAATTGAATGCATTTGTGCCACTTATCATATATGCATTTTATCTTTCAATTCATTAACTTATTTTACCTTTTCTCACTATTGATCTAATATATTTGATCAAATGTCAACCATTGATCTATCGGGACTCACTATTTAAAATTTAATGACCAGTTCATGATCTTAAAATTGACATTCTCACTCCCATAAAATGATGTTTGCATGATCTTCATTGATGTTCATGTGACCATAAAATTTAAGATCAAATGGACTTCCATTTATCTATCTAAAACTTGACATCTACACTAACATCTTATACTTTTTGACCAACTTTAAAGGCTTGTATCTTGAAGCACAATAATCATGGAGGTGCCATACTTGTAGGAGATGTTCTTGAGGACAAAAATAATGAACACATTTGATCTATTGGTCCTGGGAGATTTTTAGGTGAATATATTAAATTCTCAAGTTGGATGGTCCATGTCTTCTCTTGTGTGACATCCTCGTGACAGTCAAGCTCATTTGGCTAAGTATGGAAAACTTAGCAAAATCTGATTGAGGAGCCCATTTTTCACATGTATAACTCTATTTTCATTTTGGCAAAGGACATGGGACTTAGAACATACATTATTAGTATAAATGTGAAAAAACTCATGTGACCATCTTCTTCTTTGACTATTGCACATGTGAGATATAGCTTTGTGAAGATGCTCACTTGACTCCATTAGAACCTCTTGAAAATGACTGGAAAATTAGCAGATTTTGCTTGAGAGGCCAACGTTGGGTCTTCATATCTTTTGATGTGTTTAGGTATATGACTTAAAAATTGGTGTGTATGTTCTTGGGACTAAATTTAATAAACCCATTATTGAAAATATTGTCATTAATGTCAAAGGTCTAGCATTATTGGTGATAAATGCTCTATTACATTTAATTATGTTTTTAATGTTCATATCCTAGCTAATGTGTGTTAATATTTATTTATTATTAAAAAATATATTTTTGGTTACATATAAGTAAAAAGAGGGCCTATAGAGAAGTCAAAGAGTCATGGGGTAAAGACAAAAGAGGAATGGGAGACATTTTCTCATGAAGAGTCATCTTGAGGAATTCCAAGAGTCACCATGTGAAGACAAAAAAGGGTATGGTGCATTTTTCCATGAAGGGACACTTTGAGGAATAAAAAAAGTTACCAAGATAAAGACAAAAGAGGAAAGGATGCATTTTTTTATGAAGGGTCACCATATGACTTTTCAAATGTAAGGATATGAAGCGTCATGTAAGTTTGGTGCCATTTTTCATGAGGATTGAAGGGTCACAAAGGTTGAATGCCAAAGGTCATTTGGAAAGCTATAAATAAAGGCTTGAGAAGCCAATTGTTATATGCAAGAGAGTGCATGGTTTGTATTGTTTTTTGAAGAGAGAAAATTAGGAGATATTGTAGATTTTTATCATTTGTTGAGTAAGCAATATTGAGAGATAGTTGTGTTTTATACACAAGATGGGTTGGTGCTCTTGTGGGTTGGTGCTCACAAATATTTGTAAGGGGTTAGTTCTCCTGTGTGTTAGTGCTCATAAATTGTTTTTATGTTGGTGCTTGGCAAAGGGATTGGTGCTTCTACAATTTGGTACTCTCAAACTTTGTAATTTGATTTGGTGCTCATTCATATACTTGAGATTATTCTCTATAGTTTTCACGTAAAAATTTGCTCTCTCTCTCTCTCTCTCTCTCTCTCTCTCTCTCTCTCTCTCTCTCTCTCTCTCTCTCTCTCTCTCTCTCTCTCTCTCTCTCTCTCATGGTGCATATTATTGTTTCAATTTTATTACATATCTTGAATGTGTAATTAAGTGGTTAAAGAAAATAAATCAGAACAAGTAAAAGATATATAATATACTAATTCACCCCCCCCCTCTTAGTATATTTTGTGCTTAACAATTGGTATCAGAGCAAGTTCCATTGGAAAATGTTTTATAGCTTGAAGGTAGATCAGGAAAGCATGATGGCTGGATCACATGAAAGTTTTTTTATAAATTATGCACCTTTGTTTAATGGGATAAATTATGTTTTTTGGAGTATAAATATTAATATTTATTTGATGGCTCTTAGATTTGACATTTGGCAAGCAGTGGTGGAGGAATATGAAGAGCCACAGACACATGTAACTACTCTGATAGAAAAGAAGGCAAGTGAAAATAATGTTAAAGATTTAAATTCTTTTTTATGTGGTTTATGTGAATTAGAATTTTTTAAATTTATGTAATGTAAATCTACTCATGAAACTTTGGTAAAACTTGAGAATATTTACAAAGGTGATAGAAAGGTTTAACAAGCTAAGCTTCAGATTTTTAGAAGATAGTTTGAGAGTTTGAAGATGGAAGAGGAAGAAAATATAGCAAGTTATCTTTTGCAGGTTGATCAAATAGTTAATCAAATTCAAGGTCTTATAGAAAATTTTGAATAATGAATTGTGGTTCAAAATTTTTTGAGATCTCTACCATTGAAATATGATGCAAAAGTTTTGGTAATTGAAGAGATGAAGAATCTATCCAAGCTAAAGATGGATGAGATACATGGTATTCTTACAACATATGAGATTCAGACTGAATAAGAGAAACCCTTAAAGAGAGAAGATAATTTTAAGAAATCAAATAAAGAGAAGGCTAAGATTCAAGAATCAAGTGATAGTTCTAGCAATGATGAAGATGATAACAGATCTCTATTCATTCACAAGCTGAAAAAGGGCACAAGTAAATATCAAGGAAAATTACCTTTTAAATTTTTTAATTGTAGAAAGATTGGATATTTTGTAGCTAAATGCATAGATAAGGGTAATGGTGACAATGAATAAGAAAATTCCAAATACAAGAAGAATTTAAAAGGAAAATTCAAGAAGGGATTCGAGAAGAAGAGTTTGTATTCTAAATATCCTATCTCAGCTAAAAATAGTGGAGTTAGTGATTAAGAAAAAGAAGAGATTATATTCATGGAAATACATGAAGATGCCTCTATAAGCAAAAGTATAGATGATCAAGAGGAACAAGATGAAGCCAAAGAGAATCTAGAAGGAAAACTTGTTTGTGGCTTAGAAGAGTTAAAATCTCTTGAAAATAAGAATCAAAGATTAAAGCTCCAGATCGAGAAAAATGAAAAGGAGTCAAAGGAAATAATTGAAGATCTACAAGCACACTTTGAAGAAGCCAAGAAGAATAAAGAAGATCTAACAGCATAGTTGAAAAAAGTAAGTAAAGAATGCGAAAGGTCTATTATTGAAATTGCTTCTTTTAAAGTAGATCTTGAGAAAACAAATAAAGCAATCAATGATAGAACAACCAATGATTCAAAATTTGAGAATAGAATTATTATTTTGAATAAGATATTAGAAATTAAAAGATCAATGTCAAATAAGATAGGTATTGGATTTTAAAAAGAGAAAGGGGAGGCCACTACTTTCACAAACAAGGAAAAAGGAAAGAGATATGTTGAATCTCTTATAAAAGAGGAAATAAAAAGAGAAGAAGTTGAATATAGAGGACATCTCAAACAAAGAAGGCTAGAGGGAAAAAAGCTACAAAAGTAAATTAGGATAGAGATACACAAATAGGTTCTATTTTTATGGTTACTATTTCTATTATAATGGATATGGTCATAAGAAAATAAAATGTTGAAAAAGGGCTAAAAATTTTAGAGATAAGGAGAATGAAAGTCATGCAGAGTCCAGCAAAAGCCATAACTCTTTTAATCCTCTATTAGGGTTTAATGAAGAGGCCATAATATGTTACAAATGCAATAATTTTAGACACATAGCCTGATACTATAGAAGCGTGTTTGAGCTAGTCAAGAAGGACCAGAGTTTCAAGGCTCCATTCATCAAGAAGAAAGTTCAAATAAGTTCATGGTAGAAGAAACAACCTAAAAAATATATGTTGGTACAGATAGCTTTGCATGCAAGAAATAACAAAAATATATGGTTCATTGATAGTGAATATTTGAGGCACATGACATGAGACAAGAGAAAATGCATAACCTTAAAGAAGATCAATGGTGGCACAGTGAAATTTAGAGACAATACTACTGCTAGAATTGCTAGAAAAGGTACACTAAGTTTGGATAATGGTAGAACTAAAAATAAAAATGTTTTATATGTAGAAGGTATTAAGCATAGTCTTTTGAGTGTAAGTCAAATGTGTGATCAGGGGTACACACTAAAGTTTTATGTAAAAGGTTATGAAATTAGGAGAAAATATTTAGATATGTTGGTTGTAGATGCTCAGAGAATAGGCAATAATTTGTATATGCTATCGGGCATCAAAGATCAAAGATGTTGTTTGAGTCAAATTGAAGAGAGTTGGCTATAGCACAAAAGAGTGGGACACATAAATTTTGAAAATCTTGTTAACATCAACAAGAAGCAAGTAGTAAAAAAATCTTTCAAATATTACAAATCCATTTGACACGCTTTATAAACCTTATCAGCATGGGAAGTAGGCCAAAAGGTGGTTCAAAAAAAAAATACTTGACCACTCAAATGTTAGAGCTTATTCACACTGATTTATGTAGACCTATGAGAACTCAAAGTACTTAAGGTGAGAAATATTTCATGTTGCTTATTGATGATTTTTCATGTATGACTTGGGTAATGTTTTTAAAGAAAAATCAAAAGCTTTCAGACATTTCAAAGCATTCAAAACATTAGTTGAGAATGAAACCAGTTTGAAGATTAAGTGTTTAAGATCAGATCAAAGAAGAGAATTCATGTCAGATCAATTTATTGATTTTTGTGAAGACCATGGAATAAAGAGAAATTATTCATCAGTTAGAACTCCACAACAAAATGGAGTGGTTAAAAGGAAAAATAAAATAGTTTAAGAAATGGAGAGGACAATGCTAAATGAATTCAAGATACCAGATAAACATTGGATAGAGGTAGTTGATATAGTAGTGCATATTTTATTTATTGAGAGTCAATAGTGACAAGACTCGTTATGAGCTGTGGAAAGATAAACCAATAATAGTTGATTATTTTAGAGTGTTTGGTAGCAGATGCTTCATAAAGAGAACCAACAAAAAACTTGGTAAGTTTGAATCTAGAGCAGATGAAGGTATATTTCTTGGTTATTCTTGAAAAAGTAAATTTTATAAAAAATAACCAAAAAATTGGTTGAAAATGCAAGTGTTAGGATAGAAAAAGATGGAACACAAAGAATCAGTGATCCAGTGGACATTCCTGATATCATTGAAAAGGAAAATTTTGAAGAATCAGATGAAGATGAGAAGAAAGATAATAAGGACACCAAAACTCCATCCAAATATCTTCAAAAAAATCATAATGAAAGTGACATCATTGACATAAATGAAGGCATTCACACTAAAATAATGATGGTAAGTGAATCTATGCAAGTTAATTTTTCAGAAGCTACACATGATAAGCACTGGGTTAAGGCAATAGATGAAGAATTTAATTCGATAGAAAAGAATGATACTTGGGAATTAGTGCCTAGACCAAAAGGTCACAATGTGATAGGAACAAAATGGGGTTATAAAAATAAGTTGAATGAAAATGGAGAAGTGACCAAGAATAAGTCAAGATTAGTATGTAAAGGATATTCTCAAATTGAGGGAATAGATTTTGAAGAAACTTTTGCGCTAGTAGCAAGGCTAGAGGCTATTAGAATGTTTTTTGTATATGCAGTGTTTAAAAATTTTAAAGTGTTTCAGATGGATGTCAAATCTACCTTCATAAATAAGAATATAGAAGAAGAGGTCTACATTGAGTAGCCTAAGGGATTTATTCTCTCAAATATTAGTATCCATATATGCCAATTGAAGAAAGCACTATATAGATTGAAATAGGCTCCCAGAGCTTGGTATGCAAGACTTGATAAGTACTTACAGGATCAAGGTTTCAAGAAAGGATTTGTTGATAGTAATATTTACATAAAAATAGAAGGTGAGAATCAATTGATTGATGTGGTATATGTTGATGACATCATTTTTGGAGGAAACATTGAAAAAATAACAATTTCTCTTTTTGATAATATGCAAAAATAATTTTAGATTTCTATGCTTGGAGAATTATCATTTTTCTTAGGATTTCAAATATTTCCATTAGATAAAGGAATTTTTATATCTCAAAGTAAATATGCCAAGGAAATTTTGAAGAAATTTGGTTTTGAGGATTATGCACCAATTGGCAATCTAATGTTTAATAGAAATAAAGTGAGCAAGGATGAAAATTTACCTATTGTAGATCAATATTTATATAGATCTATGATTGGTAGTCTTTTATATTTAACAACATCGAGGTCAGACATCATGCATGTAGTAGGTATGATTGTAAGATATTAGTCAACTCCACAAGATAGTCATGTTCAATTGGTGAAAATAATATTCAGATATATCAAGGGGACATTGGATTATGGATTGTGGTATCCCACAAATAAATATTTCACTTTGGTTACTTATACAGATTCAGATTAGGAAGGGTGCTTGGATGATAGAAAGAGTACAAGTGGAGGATATTTCTTCCTTGGTGATAGCTTAGTATCATGGCTAAGTAAGAAGCATAATTTAGTATCACTTTCTACAACTGAAGCAGAATATATTGTAGTGGTATTATGTTGTACTCAAGTGCTTTAGATGAAGCAAACTTTGTAAGATATCAAGTAAAATATGATGAACCTATTTCTATTTTTTGTGACAATAAAAGTGTTATTAATATTTCAAAGAATCCAGTGATGCATTCAAGAACAAAACATATTCCTATTAGATATCACTTCTTGAGAGAGTAGGTTGTAGATTAATAGGTTAATATGGAATATAGAAGTGCTATAGAGTAGATTATAGATATTTTCACAAAGGCACTACCAAAATACACATTTGAGTATCTAAGGGAGAATTTGGGAGTAAGTTCTTTTACTTCTTGCCATTGAGGTTCATCATTAGTTGAGGGGGAGCTAAGTGTTAGCTTTAGGTAGCCCCTTTGCCATTAATGTCAAAGGGGGAGAAGAATAGAAATAGGTATATGTATAGGTATAGATGTAAAAATAGGTACAAGGAATAGTTAAAGGTTGCTAAAGTAAGGGGGAGTTATTATATATTTTTTAGATGGTAGTATGTGTAGGTTTTAGGATGTGGTAGTTTCAGTTTGAGGTTACCATCAATGACAAAGGGGGAGATTGTTGGAAATATTGTCATTAATGTCAAAAGTCTAGCATTATTAGTGATAAAGACCCCATTATATTTAATGATGTTTTTAATGTTTATATCCTAGCTAATGTGTGTTAATATTTATTTAATATTAAAAAATATATTTTTGGTTGCATATAAGTCAAAAGAGTGCCCATGGAGAAGTCAAAGAGTCACAGGGGTAAAGACAAAAGAGGAATGGGATGTATTTTTCATGAAGAGTCATCTTGAGGAGTTCAAAGAGTCACCATGTGAAGATAGAAGAGGGTATGGCACATTTTTCCATGAAGGGACACTTTGAGGAATATGAAAAGTCACTACGATAAAGACAAAAGAGGAAAGGATGCATTTGCTTATGAAGGGTCACTATATGACTTTTCAAATGCAATGATACAAAGGGTCATGCAAGTTTGGTGCCATTTTATATGAGTATTGAAGGGTCACAAAGGGTGAATGCCAAAGGTTATTTGGAAAGCTATAAATAAAGGCTTGAGAAGATAATTGTTATATGCAAGAGAGTGCATCATTTGCATTTGTTTTTCAAAGAGAGAAAAGCAAGAGATATTGTAGAGTTATATCATTTGTTGAACAAACAACATTGAGAGATAGTTGTGTTTTATACACAAGAGGGGTTGGTGATCCTATGGGTTAGTTCTCACAAATAGTTATTGTGTTAGTGCTTGGCAAAGGGGTTGAACAAGTTAGTGCTTGCAAACTTTGTAATTTGAGTTGGTGCTCATTCATATACTTGAGATTGTTTACCATGGTTTTCCCACTTTGAGTTTTCACATAAAAATTTGCTCTCTCTCTCTCTCTCTCTCTCTCTCTCTCTCTCTCTCTCTCTCTCTCTCTCTCTCTCTCTCTCTCTCTCTCTCTCTCTCTCTCTCTCTCTCTCTCTCTCTCTCTCTCATGTGGTGCATATTATTGTTTCATTTTTATTGCATATCTTGAATGTGTAATTAAGTGGTTAAAGAAAAGAAATCATATTAAGTAAAAGATATATAATATACTGATTCACCCCCCCATCAATATATTACATGCTTAACACCCATATGATCACTTCTCCCTAACTCATCCATGCATGTCAATTATTATGTTAGTAAAGTGCATACTCAAAATTTCCGTCACTTGACCCAAAATGTTAAGATAAACACAATGAAGAACCAGATGAATACCATGCATTTCTATACTCATTCCAAGCACTCTTGACATTATTTATGGTCTTTTAAACTCTAGAAATACTCCTTGTGATATTGGGTCACTCTTCAATCAGTATCATACTCTTTCCACTAGATTCTTAGACTAGACACATTTTTGATATGTAGACCAAATTTGGTCAACATCTTTAGTGACTTAGTTGGGAAACATGTCTATTATGCTTGAGAACTTAGACCATATACATGAATTATAACTCATAATAGATAATACCTAGACCATTTACATGACTTTAATATAGGCATTTAAATTTCAAAGATATAATAAATCCAACAATAGGGAAAGAAATAAACTAAAGTAGGGAAACAAACCTAAAAAGTAAAGGTAGCTAAACTACTAAAAAATTGTGCAAACAGAAGCATTTGTTTGCGAAAAAAATAGAAAGGAAACTAACTAATGTGTTAGAAAACACTTAGATAAAAAACAGAAAAACAACTAACTATGTACAAGAGACTTAGCTTCCTTAATAATAGTGCTTGAGATGTATCCCATTGATTGGGATAGGAAGCTCTTCACCATTTATCCTTGTGAGTTGGAAAGTATTATGGGACTTGTAGCTAGAGACAGTATATGAACCACTCCAAATAAAATCGAATTTTTTCTACTTTCTTGGCTTGGTTTTGTCCTCATCCTTCTTGGGGACCAAATCTCCTTCTTAGAAAGCTCTTGAACTAGCTCCTTTGTCAAAAGATCTTTTTGTCATTACTTGATGGGCTTCCATAGCCAAAATTGACCAATGCCATGTCTCTTCTATCTATATGATCTTAGTATATATTAGTTCCATTGGTTCATTCTACAAAATTTCAAGTTGATGCATTAATTCCAAATTAGAGAATTCAAGAGAAATAAGCATTCTTGCTTCTTTATTGTATACTAGCTTGTATAGAGAATTGGCAATTAACCTTTTATAGGTGATCCTGTCAACCCATAGAGTTGACTTAAATTTGAGATGCCATGATCTTTGATTATCTTCTACAATCCTCCTAATGATATTCAACAAATTCTTGTTGGTAGACTCAACAAGGCCATTGCATTATGGATAATAGTTTGATGAGGTACTAAAAGAAAACACTATGTTAAACTGCCCACTAGCTGATCTTAGATCCTAAAAAAGCCATAGCATTATAATAAATTATAGTTGAAGGGACCCAAAATTTGGTAATCAAACCTTCATATAAATATAATACATTAGTTTCATTATCTTCCTTTAATACTACTGCCTCTATCCAATCTGGTAAAATAATTTATGGAAATTAGGATGCACTTATGTCTTAAGCTTGAATGGGGATTTATAAGACAAATAAAGTCTAATCCCTAATGGAAAAAGGGTTGATTTACTAAAATTGGTTGGACAGGTAATGTTTTAAGCTTCACCTTTCCAAAAAACATGACACATTGTCTACATTTCTTGACCCATGTATGATAGTCACCAAATAAACTTGGCCAATAATACCCCCTTCTCATGATATTTTGGGTTGTGATCCTTGATGATTAATGTCTTACAACATGTCCATTATGAAATTGTTTAATTAAATTCTATGTTTGACGTAGTTCTATGCATCTTAGTAGTATACCATTGATATCCTTTTTAAATAATACATCATCAATAAGAAGAAAAGGAGTTAACTATAATTTAAAATATCTCCTCTCTGAAGGAGTGAGATG
>JARHVA010010985.1:0-27500 GCA_037957365.1 Torreya grandis
AATTTTATGAGGTAAATTACAATATAAAATGAATATAGAAAAGAATAAGATATCCTCCATTAAGTGGATTAATGAAACATCTATCTAATCAATGTAAGTTAAGCCTAGAAGCCAATTGGCTTATCTCAACATTTTTCATTGTCAAAATGTGTTTTAATGGACTACATGCTCTTACCATGAGAATACTTAGTTGCATTGAAAAAAAATTATACATTGTTACATACTATTATTTAAAAATCTTGTATAATGGATTGATTATATTTGACACTACTTTGACATAAATAAAAATTATGATGATTATTTAAACATTATCCTTCAAATTTTAGTTTAATTCATAGTGAAATAATATTCATCATATGACTAGTCATTTCAATAACAACATTTTAAAAAACCATCACCAGAGTTTGTCACACTTTTAAATTACTTTGAGCTCTTGCATCTACCATAATAGCTTGGTTCAAAATTGTTCAAATGGATTAGTAGTAATTCTGAGATTAAAAATTATGATTTCATGAAAAATATAAAGGACATAATAGAAGGTTATTATCTAAATGAAGGATTTTTTTAGAAGGTATCTTTCATGTTTCTGTAAATTATAGATCAAACTATGTGATGGTATAATATATATTACTATCCAATTCAAAACAAAAATAATATGGTCTAACCAATTCAATAATTACAACCTTGATGTTGTATAACATCAAAATTTTGCCCAAAACCTTAAATTTTTTATAGAGATACGAAATTATCAAAATTGGCTAAAAGGTGATCTTCCAGTAGAGTGAGCACATAATAATTAGAAAACATTAATATCCATAATTATATTTATAAATATGAAAAAAAATGTGTAATAATTACCTGATGTATTAAATTACCTTACATACCAATTGTTTGTTGTATAATAATATCCTAGTGAAGAGGAATATAAAGAAAGAGTAAGGAGAGTTAACTTAGAGGATAAATCAAGGTTGAACTGAGAGTAACTCACTCTAGAACTCATAGGATAACTCAAATTAACACTTATTTGAACTCTATGTGGAACTCTAGGTAGAAATCATGCTCTCACCCACTTAACCTCTTTATTACACCTAAGTAAATTGAATCTAAATGTGTATGGATAATACATTTAATAAATAAATAGAATAAAAAATATCATATACCAATACACCCCCATTAATCATAGGTTATGTGTGTAGAATAAAAAAAATGGGTCCTAACAACAAGTCCCTAATGAGGTACCCACGTATAATGCAACTCTAAAAAAGTGGAATAAATAGAGAAAACCCAGTGGGAAGTAACTTACCCCGACCCGCGCCCCCCCCCCCCCCCCCCCAACCCCTAAAAAAAAAAAAAAAAAGAAGAGAAGGTAGAACTAAAAATCCCCACTCTAACACCCCCTTCAATCATAGCTTAGGTGGGCTGAAATATTTGGTCTTAGTAATGAGGACTAATGAGGTACCAATGTACATATTGATGATCCAAGTATCCTAAAAAATATGAAGGATGTGTGCTTCCACAAGAAAAATAGAATGTAAGAACATAATGTCGCATGGTGAATGTTGTATTAGGTCCCTCTACAAAAAATGCTATTTATTTTTTTTTAAAGAAAGAATTTATGATTTATAAAACTATGAAATTAACACTCAAGTGAAAAGTGAATAAGAATTTAAATCACTAGACAATGCTCAAAAGTCTCCCTGAAAGTGCTCAAATGTGCCAAAATCAAATCAAGAATCACAAACCTAACTATCTAAGATGGAAATAAGGAAGCATATAATGAAGGGGAGAGAACATGAGGGTTTATAAGTACACTCATTACATTCAAATAAAAAGAGTGGCATGGAACATTTGAATAAGGATTATCCATAGGAAGAGGAGAGTAAGGCTCAATAATTATTGAAATTGAAGACTAGTTTTCAAATGAAGCACTCAGATCTACAAGATGAATATTCATAGGAAAATATGAGTCATCGATACTCTCAATGTGTATAATCTTAATGGAATCAATCAATTCCTATGAAATATAAGTCCTATGAAGGTTTTGGAAGAGTAACAGTATATACAAGACTGAATGGAGAATATACATTGAGACAACTAAGGTCTTATATAATCTTATCTTATAGTGGGTCTTGATAGAAGGAAGAACACTATCCATCATGAATGTATCTTCATACCAAATATAAGTATGAGGGTAGTGTACAATAGTATTAGAATAGAGAATATGAATAGTAGGAGGAGTTATGATAGAAAGCATGGTAGGACAAGTATTTATGAAGTTCCTTTTTTATAATAAATTTTATCCTTCTAATCGACATGATTTTAGCTAAAACCTTCATTATTCCATCAAGATAGCACATAAAAATAATTGTCTATCCACAAATTTTATTTTACATGAGTTGGGTTCTTTGTGAGTATATAAATTAGAATAGGATAATGGATTATCACTTAACTTCCCATCCTAAACCTTAAATTCAGGGATATTTTCCTCTATTTTTAGAATCATGCTTAATATTCAGTTCTATGTGGATTGGTAAAAAATAGTGGTAATGGATATATTACATTCTTATTGAGTTTGTTTATGTTAGAAGAATTAAGGGTTAGGATATAGAGGTTATTTAACGGCATCAAGAAAATATCTTGTATGATTATTGGTCATATGGGCCATGTATTAATTGATGTTTTATGTATTTAGAATTTTAGTTTTTCAAGATCAATGAATATGTATGAGGAATTCTGTGTAATGGGATGGTGATGTGAATACTCATTCTTTGTATACCATTGTATTGTGACAAGGAGCTAGTAACTGATGGGTTGCATACCTAGTATCTCTCTTTTGATGTGATTAATACTGATAATTTATTTATGGCTAAATGTTTTTTCAATCTTTATTTGGGAATTATTGATAGATTTTTTTTCAAGAATATTCATTCCCTAATTTAGATGTGTATTTATGCTCGATAATTTTTATTTCCACCTTTAGATTGGCCATAATTTTTTATTTTAGTTGGGATGCCCTATGGGATTCTTACATATTTATTTAATGATTAAAATTCAATTTATTTTATTGTCATTCATGTCATCTTGACAATTTATTATCTCAATGATTTCATGGAATTTTATTGATGCACACATTTTAAAGATAACCAGGCTATATTAATGTGTTAGCCTCATACTACAGAGATCAGTGATAGACCTAGGTTAGTCATGATATATTTCTATGTTGTCTTCATCCATTTTTTGTATTTTTTTAATATGAAACCCATAGGAACTAAAATATATTCACATACCTATAGTAATATTTATTGTATCTATCTAATGCACTTGTTGGTGTTTTTACTACATGGTGGTTTTTATCTCTCCTTATACAAGATTTTGACTAATTATTTATCTATGTTCTAAATATATAGAGTTAGACATGTTTTAAAGTAGATTAAATTATAATATACTTTGACATGCATATGATATACTTTACCATAACATAATATACTTGGTAGAGATGTTAGTGATTATTGCTTGCTTCATTTACATATACCATAATTTTCATTAAGTATATTTATATTTTATTTACATAATAATCTAGATTATTTTTATGTGATTAGTAAATATATACAATATAAAAATATTTTCCAAGGTATGTGTGTATTTTTATATAATTCAATTTCATAAAATGTTTATAGATAATTTACTAGTGTTCCAATTATAGTTATGAAATATGCTTGGTATTATTTTATTATATTTAACTTGTATCCTCTCTCTCTCTCTCTCTCTCTCTCTCTCTCTCTCTCTCTCTCTCTCTCTCTCTCTCTCTCTCTCTCTCTCTCTCTCTCTCTCTCTCTCTCTCTCTCTCTCTCTCTCTCTCTCTCTCTCTCTCTCACTCACACACACACACCACACATCAATTTGATGTGATTTGAGATATAGATATAAATATTAAGGATTAATAAATATCGATTATTAGTTAATATCTAGTTAGATGTATTATGATATTCATATATAGTTATTGATAATGATTCATTGGATATATTACATGATTATGAGTTTATATTATATATGGTGTCTATCCTTATATGTATTAACCATGTGATTTTTATAATAAAATTAAACTATTCACACAACTATCAATAAACTAACACTAGTTGGTAAATAATGGAAACATATATATTATTTTATCCTAAAAAGATGGTTTTAAAACATATTTTGTAATTATGTCTAAATATAGAAAGCTAATTGATGCTAGTGGGAAGTTTTATTTTCTTCTTTTTATCAATATTTAAGATGAAGTGATTGTACATAACACTTAATTTATCATGTTTACTAACAAATACCATAAGTGTGTGGGAGAGTTAGTGCATAATATTAATGAGGTTTTTCGTTATCCTATAGGGTTACCATAATCTATGCCTATCAAAAATCAAATTCATTTTCTACTTAATAATCCAATAATAAATCTTGGGTTATATAGATAGTCCTTAAATGATTCTAGTCATGTTAAAAAACAAATAATTAATCAAGATGTAATATCTCCTATCAATTCTCCATATGGTTATCCTATTATTTTACTACCCAATAGATATGACTTATAGAGAATGTGTGATGATTGTAAAAACTTATCAAGAAAACCATCAAGAATAGGTTCCCTCTTCCATGAATTTATATTATTCTCAATCAAATTATACATGTTAATTATTTTAATAAAATTGATTTGAAGTCCAAGTATCACCATGTCTGGGTTATTGAAGAGGACATTTTAAAAATAACATTTAAAAAATGTCAAGGGTTGTATATGTGTTTGGTTCTACATTTTAAGATATGCAATGCAATAGATGCATTTATTTAATTAATTAATGGGTTGATGCGGTCATTTATTTATTTATTTTTCATTTTATATCTATATAACATTCTTTTTTTTTTTGGAAAAATGTTTAAGGAGTATATTAATCATTTTATTTTTCATTGATCATTTTAAGTTAGATGTTAATAAATTTAAATTCTCTAAACAATAACTTTTCTTATTGGGGCATCTGGTTGGAGATATGGAATTGAGGTATCATCTAAAAAAGCTAGAGGCCAACATGAATTTTATAATTCCATCCAATGTGACCTAGACATGAATATTAGGGGGTATATTTAAATATTTTATGAATTTCATCAAGGAATTCTCATCCATAATCCCACCTTTGCATTCCATTACAATAGGTGGATATAATTTTAATTAGGTTGATGAGAAAAAAAATGTATTTGATATGTTCAAACATAAGATTATCCATGCTTCTATTTTTTCTTTACCTAACTTGTAGTTATATGTTTAGGTGGGAACATATTATAATTACTAAGATACGGGGGTTATCCTTATTTGAAGAGATAAGATAGTATGTTACCATTGATAGTTATTTCATTTTTAAATTATGAAGTATTATACATATGATAAAGAGCTATATGTTCTTTCTCAGTTGGTCAAGAAATGAAATTAAATTATCAAGGGTAAGGAAAATATTATCCATAGAGGTCATCAAACTCTACTTCAACTCACTAGACATTATAAGTCGATGGGGTTTTTTCAACATTTTCATTTGCTTAAGAAATATAAGAAATGTGTGACTAATCTTCTAGATAAAATTTTATCTAGTTATCCTTTCATTTGAGTCATGAGGACCATAAATAATCTTGAACATTTTATGTTTGAGTATTATGTAGAGGGATATGATCATGATTTATATTTTGGGGAGACATTTATTCAAATATAATAGTTACAAGGTGTAGGTTTGATCCTAGTGTGGATTATTATCTTCAAGACATATTTCTGTATAATTTGGGATTAGTTTGTATGCCTCATATGGAAAGATTTCAACTGATAAGGAAAGAAAATAGTTCAAAAGTTATAGGTAGTTTTTGCGTTAATATATTTTTGGACAATGGTTGAGGTTTGTATTGGTGCAAGATGAAAATATGTCATAGGAAAGAATTTCTATGTATTTTTAAGTTGGTTACCTATGCCAAGGAATGGGCATGACAATGTCTTTGTGGTTGTGGAACATTTTAACAATATGTGGATTTTTATTCCTTGTAAGAATACCATCAAAGTTAGTGATATAACTTAGGTGGTTTTTGATAATTTATGGGTTCATTTTAAGTTTCCTCATTCTATTTTTTTAAATCAAGACTCAAGGCTTATCTATATTTTTTGTGGAAAGTTATGAGATAAGATGGATGCTACTATGAAATGGTCTACTTGTTCTCACCCATAAACTAACGGTAAAACTGAGTTCATGAATTAAAAAAATGGTATATCTCTCGATTTTGTACAATAGGAAGCATCCCATTTATTGAGATGAAAATTATGTATATTTTCAGCATTCCTACAACAAGATAATGCATTATTATACTATAAAATATATGTTTGATATTTGTTTTGGATTTTTACCTCCAATATCATTAGATGTTGTTTTGATACATCTAGAGTGAAGCAATGGGAAAGTGGATCTAAATATCCATTGAAGCTAAGAAATTAGATTCAACTAATTCTCCTCTTAGTGTAAGAGAGGTTGATTGACTCATAATCCAAGTAAAAAGTAAGACATTATCGACGTAGAACTGGTCATAGTTTATTTCTATAGAAAAGATATATTTTAATTTAATATAAAAATAAAATAATATAAGTCTAAGATTCTTAATACTCTTAGGTATGGTACATTTAAAATTATGGAACAAGTGCGAAAGAATAATTTTATAGTTGATTTTATTATATAAATATTTGTTTATTTTACAATGTTGAGAACTTATATCTTTGTTTATCATTTTATATTAGACAATGATGATGAATGGTTATTTATACCTTGAATTGAACACCTCACTCTGGATAATCAATTAGAATTAGAGGAGTCATATTAAATAAGAAAGAGTGGACAATGTGAAAGGGAGTGAAAAAAACATTAGTTTGATGGTTCAATGGACCAACTATATGTAAAGGATCAAATATATTTTAAATAATATTTTTGGAATAAATTCCCCACTTACAGGGTTCATAAAGCCTTTAGGATCTCTAAAACAACAAATTACGGAGGTATGATCCATATTGAGATCATAATGTAATAATCATGTATAATATATGTTTATACTATAACCAATTATATGCAATTCTTACTTGTAAGACACTAATGTAAGACATTTCATATTAAAAACATCATATCACACATGTTTCAGTGGAAGAATTAATGTGGGGGTGATCTGGATAGATTCATAGTGATAAAGTGATAAAGTTTAAAATCTTGAAATGAAATAATTTATCATATGTAGCGGAGCCACCACTATTTTTAAGGTGGAAGATTTGCAACCCACTTGGAAACTATGTAATCATCAATGTTATTAGATGGAAGTTGCATATTCACTGTAATTATTTTGAAACCATTGGTTTGCATACATTGGTGGTTGCTTCATGAGATAAAACACAAGAATGGAAATAGTTGTAAATGTTTAAAATCCTGAAATAATGATTACTTGAGCTTTTTGACAAACTCTAAAGTTAAGAGAGCATAAATGAATGTCTTTTGCAAGGAATAAGATTATAAAAAAATATAGTTATAGATTTTGAAGTTTGACTCAAATTAAATTTTATAAGTTTGTGTCTTAGTTCTTATTATCTCATTATTTCATATTTGTAAAAGGTCAATTCAACTATTTTAGAGTTATAATAAGTGTTTTATAGGAAAAAATAAATATTTTGTATAATATTTTGATAGAGTATTAGTGGTAATTATGTCCATGAAGGCCATGTATGCAAGTACCTTTTACATTTATTGCATTACTAAGTAGAAATGGAGTACAAGTGCCTAACATACTAGAGCTTTTACCAGATCAAGTTTCTCTATGAAAACCTTTGAGTTCAATTTTCTCATTTTTTATTTTTATGCTTCATGTTTCATGTATAATATGAGGTAATTTTAATTTAAAAACTTATATATCTCTATTTCATCACAGTAAATAGCCTAGAATAGTCATCTTAAAATTATTTTTGAGATAGGAGTCATAAGATTTGTGTTGGTGAAGCAAAATGTATAAAGTCCACATAGTTTATGGATCATAAACACCCTCATGAACATAAAAATAGATTAAGATCTTAAAAATAAATTAAAAAATAAAAAATATATCAACGATAAAAATCACATATTAGAGTATTCGGTGAAATAATATTAACATGAAAATTAATTACACACACACAAATTAGAATAAGGATATGGTACTTATTTCCCCATATTTTAACTTAAGTGAACAGGGAATGTTGCCCACACTATTATGAAGCTAAAATAATTAACCTTTAATTTGTTGAAAAATAATACTTACATCTACCTTAACAACTATATCAATAGTGTTTATAAAAAGTAGTAATGTAAGGCCTATATTTATGAATCTAATATAAAAAACATATCAATAGTGTATATAAAAAATATTGATTTAAGGCATATATATAAACATGTTATATAGACACAAATTTAATTCCTTTCATGTTCATAATCTATTAAAATATTTACAATTAATGCTTAATTAAAATAAAGGTAAAGGAATTTTTGAACACATAATAGTCATTATATCTTATAGCAATCATATGAAAATTTCTCATAACTATTTATCTAAATAATGAAAAGATACTTACATAAGCATGTGATCTGAACATAAATTCAATTCCTTTCATATTCATAGTTTACTAAAATATTTACAATTCTCACTCAATGAAAATATAGGTAAAACAATGCTAAAAGAGATAATAATCATTACATTTATTATAATCATATGAAAAAAAATTATACCTCTTTATATAAAGAATAAAAATACACTTACATAAAAGAAACAGTGATTCTTATTCACCGAAAACTTATGTAAAAATTCCTTGAATTGCCTATGTGTTGATAAAATAAATGTACCATTATCATTCATAAGTTATTTTGGTATTATGGGATGGGTAAAGTATGAAAATTTTCAATACCTCTTTATATAAAGAATAAAAATGCACTTACATAAAAGAAACAGTGATTCTTATTGACCCAAAATTTATATAAAAATTCCTTGAATTGCCTATATGTTGATAAAATAAATGTACCATTATCATTCATAAGTTATTTTTTTATTATGGGATGGGTAAAGTAAGGAAATTTAAGAAGGTAACATGCAATAAAACATAGTTGGGAAGAAAAACAATCATTAGAAATAATGGAAAGCAATTGGAGAAAATTAACGAATAAAGCACAAAAAAATATAAAAGTGTAAAAGAGAAGTAATGTGAATAAAATGAAAATATTTTTTTTGAAGCATCATAAAATAAATAAATCAACTGATAAAATTGTTGAAAAGTGATGATGAAGTGCATTTCACTCAGTTCTATTTCTAGACTATTAGTGTAACAGTGATCACACTTGGGAGCTTACAAATCTTCCACATGACAAGAAGAAGATTGACACCAAATGGGTCTACAAGACTAAGTCTAACAGTGATGGAAGTGTTGAAATGCATAAGGCGAGATTAGTTGCTAAAGGCTTCACACAAAAGTATGGCATTGATTATGAAGAGACATTTGCACCAGTAGCAAGATAAGAGACCATTATAATGTTGATTTCATTAGCCGCTCAAAAGAATTGGAGCATCCGTCATATGGATGTGAAAAGTGCCTTCTTGAATGGGTAGTTAGAATAAGAAGTATATGTGGAATAGCCACAAGGTTTTGAAGTGGAAGGAAAAGAAAATTATGTCTACTAGTTAAAGAAGGCCTTGCATGGCCTCAAACAAGCACCAAGAGCATGGTATGCTAGGATTGATGGATATTTTCAAGAGAATGGATTTCAAAGAAGCAAGAGTGAACCTACCATACAAAAAATAAGGTAATGATATTTTGATTTTAAGTTTGTATGTTGATGACTTGTTGTATATGGGTAGTAGTTCTACGATGAAGGATGAATTCAAAGTTTTTATGATGAATGAATTTGAGATGAAAGATTTAGGCCTTATGAAATATTTTTGAGGAATGGAGCGTTATCAAAGGGAGAATAAAATTTTTATTTTTAAAACAAACTATGCTAAAGATATGTTGAATAAACTTGATATGGTTGATTGTAAACCAGTCTCCTCTCCAGTTTCTCATGGAGTTGTGTTGTGTAGAGATGATGGTACTGAAAGAGTTAATGAGACAATGTATAGAAATATTGTTGGAAGTATAATGTTTCTAACTCACACAAGACTTGATATTGCTTATTTACTTTCACTTATTTCAAGGTACATGATAGAGCCATCAAAAATACATATGAAGGCAGCCAAGAGAATTTTGAGGTATGTGAAAGGCACTCTAGATTTTGGTATTCATTACTACACTTCTAAAAGGTTCAATCTTGTTGGTTTTAGTGATTCTGATTGGGGAGGTAGTTTGGATGACCGAAAGTCAACATCTGGGATTTTTTTTTCTTTTTGTTCTGGTTTGATTACTTAGAGCTCAAAGAAGCAAAGTATAGTTGCCCTTTATTCTACAGAAGCAGAGTATGTTACAATCACTTCAGCAGGGACACAAGCACTATGGCTTAGAAAACTTCTTGAATAAATTGGAGAGATTCAAGTTTAGCCCATAGTTCTTTTTTGTGATAATATTAGTGCTATTAAATTGGCCAAGAATCTAGTCCATAATAGCAGGACAACATTTTGATTTAGAGCATCATTTTTTCTGAGATTTAGTGCAGATGAAGGTAGTAGAATTGAAATACATCAGCACTAAAGAACAATTGGCAGATATCTTCACGAAAGTAGTTGCAACAGATAAGTTTTTGACACTCAAAGATCAAATTATGAGCCCGCTCAGTATCAAGGGGGAGTATGTTGAAAAGTGATGCTAAAGTGCAGTTCACTCAATTCTATTTTTAGACTATTAGTTTAAATTTAGTTTGCATGAACATTTTTTTGTAGAGATAAATTTAGACAGTTAGTTAATTTTTAGTTAATATATTTTTTAGAAAAGATAAAGCCTTAGAAAGGCTAGAGTTAGTTTTAGTTGCTATTACATGCAAATTATTATTGAGATAAATTTAAAATATTTTATTCAATAATGAGAAAAGCATGTTGACATGAAATTATATTAATACATTGTAATTGATCTTTATTTTCAAGAAGAAGAAGGAGAATGATTCCAATTTTTTGAAGAATAAGTATTTTTTATTTTTGAAACTCTTATCTCTTATGTATTATGAATATTTCATTTCTTTGGCAATGATTTAATTTTATTTAAAAATTCTATATTTGGTATTAGAGTAGGTATTTTTCTCTTTTGGGTTAAAGATTTAGTAGTTGGAATTTTGCCAAAAAAATTTATCATGTCAAATTCTAACTCCTTGCCCATTCCAGAATTTGATAAAAATGCGTATGATTATTGGTGTATCAAAATGATGACATTTTTTATAGGAAAAGATTTGTGGGAGATTATTGAATCAGGTTATGTAGAGCTAGCTGATTGGAATGCCCTCACAACAAATGATAAAATAGCTAATAAGGAGGCTAAGAAGAAGAATGCTCAAGCCTTATTTCATATTCAAATAGCTCTAGATAAGAGCCTATTTTCTTGAATTGGAGGAGCAAAGACAGTAGAGGATGCTTGGAAGACTCTAAAAGAAGCTTACCAAGGTAGTGATCAAAGTTAAAGTTGTCAAGTTAAAGACAATGAAGAGAGAATTCAAGGATTTAAAGATGCAAGACGCTAAAAGTGTGAGTACCTATTGTGTCAGAGTAAAAGATGTGGTCAATAAGATGGCTACACTTGGTGAAATTCTGAACAATGAGGTTGGGATCAAAAAGGTGTTGAGGACTCTCACACCAAGGTGGAACCATGTTTTCATAATCATAGAAGAAAGCAAGAATTTGTCTACCCTTCAATTTGAACATCTAGTTGGATCTTTGATGTCTCATGAAGAGATATTAAGAGATTCATTTGGAGAAAGTGATGAGAAAGCTTTTTCTTTCAAACTAAAAATCACAAAGAATGAAGATGCTAATAATAGCATCAAAAGTAATCAAGGCCAAGGTAGAGGTCAAAATCAGAATTACTCAAGAGGAAATAGAGGCAAAGGTGGTTTCTGAGGAAGAGATAGAGGCCAATTTGACAACAGAAATATCCAGTGTTATCATTGTAATAGGTATGTCCACTTTAATTATGAGTGTAGATTAAAAGAAGGTAATAATGGTAAAAGAATTCATTATGCTCAAGAAGGTGATGAGAACCCTCCAGATAATTTATTTTTATCTTATGACAAAGCTAAAAATATTTCTAAAGATGTATGGTATTTAGATTTGGGATGTTCTAACCACATGTCAGGGAAGGAAAAACTTTTTTCTATAATGGATAAAAGTTTTAAATCCAATATCAAACTTGGTGATGCCAAATCATTGGAGGTTGCTACAAAAGGAGCTATGGAAGTCCATATAAAAGAAGGTATGATGAGTGTTAAAGAAATTTATTATAGTCCAAATTTAAAGCATAATTTGTTGAGTGTTGGACATCTATGTGATAAGAATTATAAAGTTATATTTGAAAATCAACAATGTATAATTTATGATAAGAATAAAGGAAATAGGGTGGTAATAGTTGTGCCTATGACAAAGAATAGGATGTTTCCATTGAAGTTTGGTGAACATAACAAGAACCTTGTCAATATGGGACATGAGGATACAAGTTGGTTGTGGCATCTCAGGTATGGGCATTTAAATTTTCATATTTTGAACATTCTAACATCAAAAGCATCAGTTTCTAGTTTACCTAAGGTTGAAGAGCACAAGGAATTTTGTGAAGGATGTGCTAAAGGAAAACATGCAAGAGGGAAATTTCCAAAAGGCAATCCATGGAGTGCCTATTATCCACTCCAATTAGTTCATTCAAACATTTGTGGTCCTATACAGACAAAGAGTTTGGGTAAGCCATCATATTTCATTACTTTTATTGATGATTACTCACGACGGTTTTGGGTTTATTTTTTTAAGACCAAAGGTGAAGCTCTTGAGACATTCAAGAGGTTTAGAGCCCTTGTAGAAAATGACAAAGGGTTTAAAATCAAATGCTTAACGACTGATTATGGAGGAGATTTTTTTTCAAAATCCTTTCAAGGTTAATGTGATATGCATGGCATTAGAAGACAACTCACCACTACATACACACCTCAACAAAATGGTGTAGCTGAAAGGAAGAATCATACAGTTGTGGAGATGAAATGAAGCATGCTACAAATAAAGGGATTAAGTAATTCTTTTTAGGGAGATACAATTGCTATAGTAGTATATATTCTCAATTGGAGTCCCACTAGTGCACTTGATAGGATGACTCTGTATGAGGCCTGGTATGAGAAAAATCCAAATGTTAATTATTTCAATGTTTTTGGTGACTTAGCCTATGTTCATGTTCCTGATCAAAAGAGGAAAAAGTTAGATCCCAAAAGTGAGTCATGTATTTTTGTTAGATATAGTGAGGAAAGTAAGGTTTACGAGTTATATAATCCTCTCACTAATAAGCGTATTGTGTCAAGAGATGTGATTTTTGATGAAGCGGGAGTTTATGGTCATCAAAAAGGCCATATGGAGAAGTCAAAATATATTTTAAATGAATTTATTATGGATGATAGTGATCATGGGCAGCCCACTAATATTTATATTCTCAGTGCTACAAATCCACCAAGTAACCCCTCATCTAGTTGTTCAATTCCAAGTGTAAGTCCAGATTCAAGTCTTAGTTTTGCAAGGAAGGTAAGAAGATTGAGTGACATTTATCAAAAGAATTCAAATCAAGCACATGAAGAAAATCCAAGAGGTGAGACACTGAATTTTGCTTTACTTACCAAGGTTGATTTTGAACCATCATGTTTTGAAGATGATTATACTAATGAGGTTTGCATGCAAGCAATGCAAGAAGAGATGGATTCTACTCACATGAATGACACTTGGGAGCTTACAAATCTTCCACATGATAAGAAGAAGATTGACACCAAATGGGTCTACAAGACTAAGTGTAACAGTGATGGAAGCGTTGAAACGCATAAGGCGAGATTAGTTGCTAAAGGCTTCACACAAAAGTATGGCATTGATTATGACGAGACATTTGCACCAGTAGAAAGATAAGAGACCATTATAATGCTGATTTCATTAACCACTCAAAATAATTGGAGCATCCATCATATGGATGTGAAAAGTGCCTTCTTGAATGGGTACTTAGAAGAAGAAGTATATGTGGAACAACCACAAGGTTTTGAAGTACAAGGGAAAAAAAATCAAGTCTACTAGTTAAAGAAGGCCTTGCATGGCCTCAAACAAGCACCAAGAGCATGGTATGCTAGGATTGATGGATATTTTCAAGAGAATGGCTTTCAAAGAAGCAAGAGTGAGCCTACCCTACAAAAAAGAAGGTAATGATATTTTGATTGTAAGTTTGTATGTTGATGACTTGTAGTATATGGGTAGCAGTTCTACGATGAAGGATGAATTCAAAGTTTTCATGATGAATGAATTTGAGATGAAAGATTTAGGCCTTATGAAATATTTTTGAGGAATGGAGCTTTATCAAAGGGAGAATAAAATTTTCATTTTTCAAACAAAGTATGCTAAAGATATGTTGAAGAAACTTGATATGGTTGATTGTAAACTAGTCTCCACAATAGTTTCTCATGGTGTTGTGTTGTGTAGAGATGATGGTGCTGAAAGAGTTAATGAGACAACGTATAGAAGTATTATCGAAAGTTTAATGTTTCTAACTCACACAAGACCTGATATTGCTTATTCAGTTTCACTTATTTCAAGGTACATGACAGAGCCATCAGAAATACATATGAAGTCAGTCAAGAGAATTTTGAGGTATGTGAAAGGCACTCTAGATTTTGGTATTCATTACTACACTTCTAAAAGGTTCAATCTTGTTGGTTTTAGTGATTCTGATTGGGGAGGTAGTTTGGATGACCAAAAGTCAACATCTGGAATTTTTTTCTTTTGCTTCTGTTTTGATTACTTGGAGCTCAAAGAAGCAAAGTATAGTTGCCCTTTATTCTACAAAAGCAGAGTATGTTGCAATCACTTCAGCAGGGACACAAGCACTATGGCTTAGAAAAATTCTTGAAGAAATTGGAGAGATTCAAGTTTAGCCCATAGTTATTTTTTATGATAATATTAGTCCTATTATATTGGCCAAGAATACATTCCATCACATCAGGACAAAACATTTTGATTTAGAGCATCATTTTATCTGAGATTTAGTGCAAATGAATGTAGTAGTATTGAAATACATCAACACTAAAGAACAACTAGCCGATATCTTCACGAAAGTAGTTGCAATAGATAAGTTTTTGACACTCAGAGATCAAATTTTTAGCCCGCTCAGTATCAAGGGGGAGTATGTTGAAAAGTGATGCTGAAGTGCAGTTCACTTAATTCAATTTTTAGACTATTAGTTTAAATTTAGTTTTTATGAACATTTTTCTATAGAGATAAATTTAGACAGTTAGTTAATTTTTAGTTAATATGTTTTTTAGAAAATATAAAGCCTTAGAAAGGCTAGAGTTAGTTTTAGTTGATATTACATGCAAATTATTATTCAGATAAATTTAAAATATTTTATTCAATAATGATAAAAGCATGTTGACATGAAATTCTATTAATACATTGTAATTGATCTTTATTTTCAAGAAGAAGAAGGATAATTATTCCAATTTTTTGAAGAATAAGTATTTTTTATTTTTGAAACTCTTATCTCTTATGTATTATGAATATTTCATATATTTGGCTATGATTTAATTTTATTTAAAATTTTTATATTTGGTATCAGAGTAGGTATTTTTCTCTTGTGGGTTAAATATTTAGTAGTTGGAATTTTGCCAAACAAATTTATCATGTCAAATTCTAACTCCTTGCCCATTCCAGAATTTGATCAAAATGCATATGATTATTGGTGTATCAAAATGATGACTTTTTTATACGAAAAGATTTGTGGGAGATTATTGAATCAGGTTATGTAGAGCCAACTGATTGGAATGCCCTCACAACAAATGATAAAATAGCTAAGAAGGAGGCTAAGAAGAAGAATGCTCAAGCCCTATTTCATATTCAAATAGCTTTAGATAAGAGCCTATTTTTGTGAATTGGAGGAGCAAAGATAGCAGAGGATGCTTGGAAGACTCTAAAAGAAGCTTACCAAGGTAGTGATCAAAGTCAAAGTTGTCAAGTTATAGACATTGAAGAGAGAATTTGAGGATTTAAAGATGCAAGACGCTGAAAGTGTGAGTACCTATTGTGTCAGAGTAAAAAATGTGGTCAATAAGATGGCTACACTTGGTGAAATTGTGAACAAAGAGGTTGGGATCAAAAAGGTGTTGAGGACTCTCACACCAAGGTGGAACCATGTTACCATAATCATAGAAGAAAGCAAGAATTTGTCTACCCTTCGATTTGATCATCTAGTTGGATCTTTGATGTCTCATGAAGAGATATTAAGAGATTCATTTGGAGAAAGTGATGAGAAAGCTTTTTCCTTCAAACTAAAAATCACAAAGAATGAAGATGATAATAATAGCATCAATAGTAATCAAGGCCAAGGTAGAGGTCAAAATCAGAATTACTCAAGAGGAAATAGAGGCAGAGGTAGTTTCTAAGGAAGAGGTGGTTTCAGAGGAAGAGGTAGAGGCCGATTTGACAAAAGAAATATCCAGTGTTATCATTGTTATAGGTATGTCCACTTTAATTATGAGTGTAGATTAAAAGAAGGTAATAATGGTAAAAGAATTCATTATGCTCAAGAAGGTGATGAGAACCTTCCAAATAATTTATTTTTATCTTATGACAAAGTTAAAAATATTTCTAAATATGTATGGTATTTAGATTTGGGATGCTCTAACCACATGTCAGGGAAGGAAAAACTTTTTTCTATAATGGCTAAAAGTTTTAAATCCAAGATCAAACTTGGTGATGCCAAATCATTGGAGGTTGATACAAAAGGAGCTATGGAAGTCGATATAAAAGAAGGTATGAAGAGTGTTAAAAAAATTTATTACACTCCAAATTTAAAGCATAATTTGTTGAGTGTTGGACATTTATGTGAGAAGAATTATAAATTTATATTTGAAACTCAACAATGTATAATTTATGATAAGAATCAAGGAAATAGGGTGGTAATAGTTGTGCCTATGACAAAGAATAGGATGTTTCCATTGAAGTTTGGTGAACATAACAAGAACCTTGTCAATATGGGACATGAGGATACAAGTTGGTTTTGGCACCTCAGGTATGGGCATTTAAATTTTCATATTTTTAAGATTCTAACATTAAAAGCATTAGTTTCTAGTTTACCTAAGGTTGAAGAGCACAAGGAATTTTTTGAAGGATGTGCTAAAGGAAAACATGCAAGAGGAAAATTTCCAAAAGGCAATGCATGGAGTGCCCATTATCCACTCCAGTTAGTTCATTCAAACATTTGTGGTCTTATGTAGACAAGGAGTTTGGGTAAGTCATCATATTTCATTACTTTTATTGATGATTACTCACGACGGTTTTGGGTTTATTTTTTTAAGACCAAAGGTGAAGATCTTGAGACATTCAAGAGGTTTAGAGCCCTTGTAGAAAATGACAAAGGTTGTAAAATCAAATGCTTAAGGACTGATTGTGGAGGAGAATTTTATTCAAAAGCCTTTCAAGGCTATTGTGATATGCATGGCATTAGAAGACAACTCACCACTGCATACACACCTCAATAAAATGGTGTAGCTGAAAGGAAGAATCGTACATTGGTGGAGATGGCATGAAGCATGCTACAAACAAAGGGATTAAGTAATTCTTTTCAGGGAGATGCAGTTGCTATAGTAGTATATATTCTCAATCGGAGTCCCACTAGTGCACTTGATAGGATGACTCTGTATGAGGCCTAGTATGAGAAAAATCTAAATGTTAATTATTTCAAAGTTTTTGGTTACTTAGCCTATGTTCATGTTCCTGATCAAAAGAGGAAAAAGTTAGATCCCAAAAGTGAGTCATGTATTTTTGTTCGATATAGTGAGGAAAGTAAGGCTTACGGGTTATATAATCCTCTCACTAATAAGTGTATTGTGTCAAGAGATGTGATTTTTGATGAAGCCAGAGTTTATGGTCATCAAAAAGGCCATATGGAGAAGTCAAAATATATTTTAAATGAAGTTATTATGGATGATATTGATCATGGGCAGCCCACTAATATTTCTATTCTAAGTGCTACAAATCCACCAAGTAACCCCTCATCTAGTTGTTCAATTCCAAGTGTAAGTCCAGATTCAAGTCTTAGTTTTGCAAGGAAGGTAAGAAGATTGAGTGACATTTATCAAAAGAATTCAAATCAAGAGGTTGATTTTGAACCATCATGTTTTGAAGATGATTATACTAATGAGGTTTGGATGCAAGCAATGCAAGAAGAGATGGATTCTATTCACATGAATGACACTTGGGAGCTTACAAATCTTCCACATGACAAGAAGAAGACTGACACCAAATGGCTCTACAAGACTAAGTGTAATAGTGATGGAAGTGTTGAAACGCATAAGGCGAGATTAGTTGCTAAAGGCTTCACACAAAAGTATGGCATTGATTATGAAGAGACATTTGCACCAGTAGCAAGATAAGAGACCATTATAATGCTAATTTCATTAGCCACTCAAAATAATTGGAGCATCCATCATATGGATGTGAAAAGTGCCTTCTTGAATGGGTACTTAGAAGAAGAAGTATATGTGGAACAACTACAAGGTTTTGAAGTGCAAGGAAAAGAAAATCATGTCTACTAGTTAAAGAAGGCCTTGCATGGCCTCAAACAATCACCAAGAGCATGGTATGCTAGGATTGATGGATATTTTCAAGAGAATGGCTTTCAAAGAAGCAAGACTGAACCTGCCCTACAAAAAAGAAGGTAATGATATTTTGATTGTAAGTTTGTATGTTGATGACTTGTTGTATATGGGTAGCAGTTCTACGATGAAGGATGAATTCAAAGTTTTCATGATGAATGAATTTGATATGAAAGATTTAGGCCTTATGAAATATTTTTGAGGAATGGAGCTTTATCAAAGGGAGAATAAAATTTTCATTTTTCAAACAAAGTATGCTAAAGATATGTTGAAGAAACTTGATATGGTTGATTGTAAACCAGTCTCCACTCTAGTTTCTGATGGTTGTTGTGTTGTGTAGAGATGATGGTGCTGAAAGAGTTAATGAGACAGTGTATAGAAGTATTATCAAAAGTTTAATGTTTCTAACTCACACAAGACCTGATATTGCTTATTCAGTTTAACTTATTTCAAGGTACATGACAGAGCTGTCAGAAATATATATGAAGGCAGCCAAGAGAATTTTGAGGTATGTGAAAGGCACTCTAGATTTTGGTATTCATTACTACACTTCTAAAAGGTTCAATCTTGTTGGTTTTAGTGATTCTGATTGGGGAGGTAGTTTGGATGACCGAAAGTCAACATCTGGGATTTTTTTCTTTTACTTCTGGTTTGATTACTTGGAGCTCAAAGAAGCAAAGTATAGTTGCCCTTTATTCTACAAAAGCAGAGTATGTTGCAATCACTTCAGCAGGGACACAAGCACTATGGCTTAGAAAACTTCTTGAAGAAATTGGAGAGATTCAAGTTTAGCTCAAAGTTATTTTTTTGTGATAATATTAGTGCTATTAAATTGGCCAAGAATCCAGTCCATCACAGCAGGACAAAACATTTTGATTTAGAGCATCATTTTATCTGAGATTTAGTGCAAATGAAAGTAGTAGTATTGAAATACATCAACACTAAAGAACAACTGGCCGATATCTTCACGAAAGTAGTTGCAATAGATAAGTTTTTGACACTCAGAGATCAAATTTTTAGCCCGCTCAGTATCAAGGGGGAGTATGTTGAAAAGTGATGCTGAAGTGCAGTTCACTTAATTCAATTTTTAGACTATTAGTTTAAATTTAGTTTTTATGAACATTTTTCTATAGAGATAAATTTAGACAGTTAGTTAATTTTTAGTTAATATGTTTTTTAGAAAATATAAAGCCTTAGAAAGGCTAGAGTTAGTTTTAGTTGCTATTACATGCAAATTATTATTCAGATAAATTTAAAATATTTTATTCAATAATGATAAAAGCATGTTGACATGAAATTCTATTAATACATTGTAATTGATCTTTATTTTCAAGAAGAAGAAGGATAATTATTCCAATTTTTTGAAGAATAAGTATTTTTTATTTTTGAAACTCTTATCTCTTATGTATTATGAATATTTCATATATTTGGCTATGATTTAATTTTATTTAAAATTTTTATATTTGGTATCAGAGTAGGTATTTTTCTCTTGTGGGTTAAATATTTAGTAGTTGGAATTTTGCCAAACAAATTTATCATGTCAAATTCTAACTCCTTGCCCATTCCAGAATTTGATCAAAATGCATATGATTATTGGTGTATCAAAATGATGACTTTTTTAAAGGAAAAGATTTGTGGGAGATTATTGAATCAGGTTATGTAGAGCCAGCTGATTGGAATACCCTCACAACAAATGAAAAAATATCTAAGAAGGAGGCTAAGAAGAAGAATGCTCAAGCCTTATTTCATATTCAAATAGCTTTAGATAAGAGCCTATTTTTGTGAATTGGAGGAGCAAAGACAGCAGAGGATGCTTGGAAGACTCTAAAAGAAGCTTACCAAGGTAGTGATCAAAGTCAAAGTTGTCAAGTTATAGACATTGAAGAGGGAATTTGAGGATTTAAAGATGCAAGACGCTGAAAGTGTGAGTACCTATTGTGTCAGAGTAAAAGATGTGGTCAATAAGATGGCTACACTTGGTGAAATTGTGAACAATGAGGTTGGGATCAAAAAGGTGTTGAGGACTCTCACACCAAGGTGGAACCATGTTGCCATAATCATAGAAGAAAGCAAGAATTTGTCTACCCTTCAATTTGATCATCTAGTTGGATCTTTGATGTCTCATGAAGAGATATTAAGAGATTCATTTGGAGAAAGTGATGAGAAAGCTTTTTCCTTCAATTTAAATATCACAAAGAATGAAGATGCTAATAATAACATCAAAAGTAATCAAGGCCAAGGTAGAGGTCAAAATCAGAATTACTCGAGAGGAAATAGAGGCAGAGGTGGTTTCTAAGGAAGAGGTGGTTTCAGAGGAAGAGGTAGAGGCCGATTTGACAAAAGAAATATCCAGTGTTATCATTGTAATAGGTATGTCCACTTTAATTATGAGTGTAGATTAAAAGAAGGTAATAATGGTAAAATAATTCAATATGCTCAAGAAAGTGATGAGAAGTATAATTTTTTGAGGAAGTATTTTTTATTTTTGCAACTCTTATCTCTTTTGTATTATGAATATTGCATATATTTGGCTATGATTTAATTTTATTTAAAAATTCTACAAAAATGAATTTAAAACAAAAGTAGAATTTAAAATGACCATAAACATTAATAGAAGAGGCATACATAAGCTAAGCATAGGTTTAAATTAGATAGCATGAGACTAAATAAAATTTCAAGTGGGTAAGTAAAATTAAATAATATTGATGAAAAATATACGATGATATGAAGTAAAATTTAAATAAAAATAAAGAGTGTTTAATAGTGCAAACAAAAATTTAGTAAAATAATTAAATCGATCATATAATTATAATTTTTAAAAAAATCATAATAATTATGAAAGGATATATTAGTTGAAACATTAGGATTATCGGCAATAAAAATAAGTCTTGGAGCACCCAATGAATGAATGATAAAACACTCAGATTTGCATCTACCTCACTATTTTTCATTTTCTAGTATGCAATTTACCGTATTTGTATTAATATAAATGCATACCATTTGTATACTGCACTTCTTGTACCAGTTGACATTTTTTCACCATGATATCATAAATAGTCGTTTCCACAGACATTTTATTATATTTGTTTTACTGTAAATTTATAAAATCAAGAGATTGATGTATTATACTGCCTACAGATTCTATTTCACCGCATTGTTAACCGTTCAAAAGACAAAACTGTTAGGTCCGTACTTAATTTAAAAGATAGTACATCAATTTAGTATATAAATGAAGTGCCAAATCAAATTTCCAACAGATATAAAAGATAACTATACGAAATATTTAATGAAAAACAAATATCCTGATATATAAAGGAAATCGAATTTGAGATCAATAAAATTTAGACCGTATTTTTAAAAAAATATATATATTAGTGTTTCGTAATCAGTAAAAATAACTGTTTTAAGAAGAAAAAAATAAAAAATTTAAAATTATATATGTTTGAAGACTTCTGATACTATTGAAATGCCTTAATAAATAAATTTAAAAAAAAAAAAAAGTTAACAAATAAATTAAACAATTTTATTTTTTATAATAAAAATCATTATACATTCATAATAATATTTTCCATAAATTATTTAATATACAAAATGCATAAATATAAAACGTTTTTAAGATTTTAGAAAACACAATTGATAGGAGCAAACCTAAAACAGGATGGAAGTATCTTCTGCTCGTAAACTCCGGTCGCTCACCGCAGGTTATTATGAACACACCGGGAGTTTACTTTGGGTTACGCTTAGGCAGCTAGGGAAGCAATTGTTCCCAACAGGAGGCACACGTTGCAAATTGAGGGAAAAGATCAGTGCAGATATGGGCGTAAGGTTCATCTGGGTGAAGTGGGGGCATTTGAATGCTTTCCTCAAATGATATGTACTCCGTGGATTTTAGAAGATCATTCAACTCGCTTATTATTTCTTTTTCATTGTCCGCCCTTTGCAATGCAGTATGGTGAGCCCTGTTGAACTGTACTTCTGCATGTTATTATTTAATATTATAAAATATAAAATACAGAAAATAATTGTTAATTGGACAGATAGGTTAACCTACTTTATCAGATGACCCAGGCTGCAGCATTGCATAGGTCTTCGACAGCGCTGAGAACGCGCTTTTAACGTACGGAGGTCCACGGCATACGAAAAATAATAGGGACCGAAGTTAATATTCGGAATATTTTTTTCGGGAAAGTACTACAATTAGTGCCTGCACACGTGGTCCTGCTAAAGCTTTGATAATTGGTGCCTGCACATGTGGTCCTGCCAAAATGTAATCAAAACAAAATGTCCAAAGTTTTCCTGCCTGAATAATAATTATCGCTTTCCCCCTCCTATTCATTTTCTTTGTATTGGGCTCTATATTAGGAAATTGATTGAAAATCTTAGTTTGTTATAATTTTCATTCATGATCACATGTCCAGTTTATGGTGATTTTTGGTTAATGTGTATATATATTTCCTATTTCCTTTTTTTTTTAATTTTGATTGTTAGAAGTAAATTTGGGTGTTACTAGAGTCTTAATTTAAATTTAATTTTTCCATAAATACACAAGGATTGTAGTTCACTTATCAATAAACATACTAAATTTTTCATAGATAAATATTGAAGTAATCACAGAGATTGTGGAGAGATTAAGAAATCATTAAGACATTATTTGTTGTGGAACAAAAGTTTAGATAAGACATACCACTAAATCATAATAAGGAGAACACAAGGAATTTTTATGACAATTTAGTTGTTATCAATTATCAAACTTATCATATTTGATGATATTTATTTTCTTGGGGTCTAGTAAGTAAACACTACTTTAAAATCCAACTAAATCTCAATGCATGCCCCATAACAATAATTAATTATTAAATGTAAGATATTTTTATTTATCTAAGTTAAAGATAAGATTTTTTTTTTCTAGTCATAAAAATTGTAACATATAAAACTGAGTGATCTTGTTGGAAAACAAAACCAAGTGAGAAAAACCATCAAATAAGTGTTTGCATGTATATCACTCTCCATATCCATGGCTTCCTTTCGTAGGAGAGAATATCATGATTTTGTAAGCTTCCTCTCTATTCACTAAAAATGTTTTTATTGAGATTAATGTCACTATTGAGCACACATTTATGAGTTTTAATCTTAATGTCTATCCTTGAATATTTATTTTATTTAATATATGCCTCTAAGCCTTTGATGATAATCTTCACTTATTTTTTAAGTAATTAATTAGGCTTATATTATTGTTTTACACATGTAAATTAACACATTTATAATAAATGGATATTTATGTCATAATTTAGTTTTAATCTAATATTTACATTATGTTTTGATGAAGTCATGATTTCGTAAAATCTATGTAAAGTTATATATCAATTAATAATAAAATAAATATGAATTTAATTGATTCCTCTGAGTTTAATTTAATTGTATGATCTTAGACATAATACCCTCAAATTTCATTTATACTTTATTTTTTGATCTCAAAATCTAGTTTACACTTTTTCTTCAAATGTTTTCGAACCCTACTATTCTTGTATGATATGTATGTTCCATAATTGATATCAATTTATGACATGAAAATTGATTAAATATTAGACTCTAACAAAGAAGAGTGTTAGGATCAATCAAGAACATATTGGTTATATTTAAATTCCTTTACCTAAGTTTAAACGAACCTTGAAAATTAATATATAATGTGAAAATATGTATTAGTGCTGTTCTCGAATGTGTCCCAAGTTGATAATGTGCATTAATGTGAAGGGGCTTCTAGAAATGCCCTACTTTTTATGCGTACTTCATTGAAGGGATAAACATTAGATCATTTATTAAGGATATGTTGAGAAACATGTTTTCTATAATCAACTTTACATGGATATCATTTCGTGATGCCACTAATCTTGAAACTGTTGTTTAAGATTGGATTGGAAAAGTTATGAACTTGCCTGAGTGTGTTTCTATGATGTTTTAAAAGAAGGCGGTGGTGGCATTATTGAAGGATGAAAAAGTGAGGAAGTTTTTTTTATAGTTATTAGATGCAATGAATAACGATCTAAATAAATATGGTGTACTTTTAGCTAACAGTACATTATTTTATCTATTATATTAGACACCTACTTAATTAAAAAGGCTTGTGATATTACAAGCATAAATTAGAACAGTCCCAGAGTGCTGCTAGTAAAATATTGCACTAAACGTATAATTTCTCCTAGTAATTTTTGATAGTTCATAGGTAAAGATATTTTTTTTGGTTTACATCCAATGATCTTATGTAATTAAATTGGAACATATGGATTTAGCATTATGTTTGAAGGGAAAATTCAAGAAGATAGAAAAGCTGCATTAATGAAAATTGTTAATGCCTATTCGGGACATTTTCAATTTCATGTTGAATTTACACCCTTGGAAGAATTTTTCGTTTAGATATAGTAAGGATATAGGGTTTGTATACATATAGTACACAGATGTTTTCTATATGAGTATATGAGCAATGCTTCACTGATTGTTGGCTATTTCAATTGTGTGTGATAATGATTATTCAATTCTTGATTCGAAATACAGATATGAGATAACTCATGAAAAAACTCAGGGATTTGTGTTTATTCATGAGAAATAATGGGATAGGATTTTTTAATTGGGTGTGAAACCTCTAAACATTATACGGTATGAGAATTTTGTGTTAAAAAATGAGATATGTTTTCTTATACTATTCACAATATTGTTTTATTTATTCAATCTAAATGCTATTTCAATGCAAAAGAGATTCACCAAAAATAGAGCTTTCACACACAAGATGAATCTATTTTCATTACTTAATATTAAGACTTACATGGTTTTTCATCTACAACTATTATTCTCATTGTGTTTTTCTTCTCTTCTATCTCTAAGCTCATCTATTTCTCTCCCCTTCCACTTACTTTTCGTGAAAAAATATTTTGTAGTCTATATAAATACATTAAATTATGGAAATTTTAGTCTTCACATCATTTGAAAAATTATGTGTGTGTGTGAGTGTGTGTATTATAAAATACTGAGATAAAGAAATATAATGTATATTTGGAGTAGAATAATGGAATGTCATGGTAGTATGAATAGTAATGTCATAGAGGAATCATTCCAAATGTGTAGAATTGAAGTGTGGGATAGATTAGAATAAAATGAATAGAAGTTCATAGGCCATTTTAGGACATGAAAGAAAATTATATTAATTAAAGCTAAATTTTATGATAAGAAGGTATCCCCCTCAAAGTGTCAAGTGATTCAGAGTGATTCCTTCCATAAAAAAAATAAAATATCAATATATTCAATATTTGTATGTACTTTTTATATGTGACATATTAGATTCCTAATATTTAGTATCAGAGTTCTTTCTAGAACCATTTTCATATATTTTATTTTAAGTATTTGTGTAATTACATTGAGAAATATGTTATAAATGAGATATTCTAATTGTAAAAGTGTAAGTTTTATGTTATCTTGAAATTAGTTGGATCTTCTATTTAATTATAATTTCAAATTACATATTTATATTTTTTTCCTAAAAAATAATGACTATTTTTCTGCATATATATCTTCAAACATAAAAAATCATGACAAAATATTTTTGAGTTTTACACACCTGATTTATAGTTAGGATCATTCAATAATATATTGTTTATATTTGAATTTCTCTACCTAGGTTTTGATCAAGCCTAGAAAATAATAGAGAATGTGAAAATATGTATTAGTGTTATTCTAAAATGTATCCCAAGTTAATCATGTACATTAATGTGAAGGGCATTCTAACAATCCCTGAATTTGTATACATATTTCATTTTTGGAATGAACATTAGATTATTTATGGGGGAGATGATGAAAAACGTGTTTTCTATAATCAACATTACATGGATACCATCTCATGATGCCACTAAGCTTGAGACCATTGTTTGGGATTAGCGTAGAAACGTTATCAACATGGGTGAGTGTGTTTATATGATGTTTTATAAAAGGTGGTGGTGGTGTTATTCAAGGCTCAACAAGTAAGGAAGTTGTAGTATAAATAATAAATGTAATAAATAATGATATAAATAAATATGGTGCAGTTTTAACTAATAATATTTTACTCTATTTATTAGATTAGACACTATTCAATTAAAAAGTCTTTTGGTATTACAATAGTAAATTTGAGTAGTCTTACAGTGCCACCAACAAAATATTTTAATAAATGTGTACTTTCTCCTAGTATTTTTTGTGAGTTCATAGGTAAACATGTTTTTGTTGGTTCACATCCAATGTTATCATGTAATTAAATTATAACATAAGTATTTGGCACTGTGTTTGAAGGGAAACTTTAAAAAGACAGGGAAAATGTGTTGAAGAAAATTGTTAATGCATATTAGGGAAATTTTCAATTTCATGTTCAATTTATAAAACATGGAAGAATTATCCTTGTAAATCTAGTAAGGATATTTGGTTTATGTACATATGGCACATAGATGTTTATTATATGAGTACATGAGCAATGTTTCACTTAATTGTTTGCTATTTCATTGGCACGTGATAATTATTATTAATTTCTTAATTATAAATAGAGATATAATATAATTAATGAAAAACCTAAGGGATTGGATTTTATCCATGACAAATCATGGGATAGGAATTTTTGATTCAGTGTGACGC